>JAUYWI010089697.1:0-12394 GCA_034780595.1 Parotoplana pacifica | reverse complement strand
AAGTTTATTTGTATCGAGTTTCGTTGCATTCCTGTAGAAAATAAAGGTTACAGCCTATTTTGAAAGTGTATACTGACATTTGAGACACCCTGTATTATACATATACACAAATACATGTCTGGATAAAGGAAACCGTAACAAGATTTTTCTTCGACAATTTAAAAAATTTGAACCAATTTTTTTCTAAGTGTTCAATCAGTATATGGTGGCCCTGAAAAGGTCGCTTTCACATTCTCTTTGGGGACGGAGAAGAAGGTCAGCAACATCAATAGTCTGGATGATAGCCAAAACCTGTCTGCAACGTCGAGACATTGATGTGATCAGATTCTGCATGTACTCTTGGGCATTTGGTGAAAAATCGTTTATGCAGCTTCAGACAGTCTTCTGGACCATGAATTACCTTTCTATAGAGTTGTTGCTTTAGGTCAGACCAGCAATTCTCGATCAGGTTGAGATCTGGACTGCAGGCTGGCTATCAGATCACCACCACCCTGAACACGAAGTTAGATGATGTTCCTTACTCGACTAACACTCCTGCGAAAATAACGACGTTTTTTTTGTTTGAATCAACGTCAGAGGTCTCTGGTAGCTGAACAGTATTTTCTGCCACTGTTCAACAGTTCAGTTGACGTGCTGTTCAGCCCATTGACATCTGGCAGCACGATGACGAGCATTCAAGAGTAACTTTCTTCTCGACGCAATGTTACTAAAGCGACCTTGTTCTTGAAGTCTTCGTTTTACTATGCATGGTGAAACGTGCACATTGCTGGTTTCTGCCCACTGATTGGCAAAGGTTCGACTGGAAAGAGTGGGAACTCTGTTGAGCGCTTGGTCTTCTCTCTCGGAGGACTTCTTGGGTGGTTTTCTTCGTCCTGGACGATCAACCACTGTATCAATCTGTCAATACCTCTTCATTAGGTCAGATATTGTCGCTGCTCTGACGTGAAATCGCTCATCCATCTCACGGAGCGTGTATCCTTCACCTTGCAGGGTGACATCTTGGATGCGTTCTTCCTCTGTTAAGTTAATTTCGTGATTCAAAATTATTTCATTCAAATATTGGTTTCTGTCTTGCCTGTGCAACTCACTAAATGAATCATCCAATAAATAAACATCAAACTAATCCCCCACTATCTGCCATAACTGAATGATTGCATAACATCTAGCCACATTCCTCATTTCTGTATGATTATGTAACATAATCTATAACTGCCAGTATTATAGTGTCTGTTGACTCACTCATATACTGCTCTTTACTTGCCGAGGTGCCTAGAGTCACTATTACGCACACCCATAAGACCATTCAATGCCTACTGTTCATGGTTGCATAATCACTCATTTCCTACACTCACTTTTTCAGGCTGTCTCAACACTTTGATGTGGACTGAATATTATCGTTGGTAGTCAGAATAGATGCCCAACAATATTGCTATGGTTTAAACGAAAAAAAAGTTAAAAATACTCATTTTAACATTTTTTAGAAACATAAGATAGAAACCAAATAAAAAATCATAAATCAATCAACAAATCAACATAATGAAAATACAGATGAAAGTGAATAAATTGAAAAAAGTGCAAAAGATTTTTAGAACATTTTCAGCTACTAAAGATTCTTCCTACGTTAATTCTGTTTTCCTTAATTAATTCTCAGATATTGCCCAAAAATCTCAGAAGAACATCAAGATTGCTTTTCGTACAATCAAAGTTGGCAATTATTTTTCGTCGTAGTATATCGTCCATACACATCTCAAATTTACTCTTCAACGTGGTGTTTGTAAGACTTACATAGGTCGTATTAGAGGACACCTGGGTGTGAGAATTAAAGAACATTACAAGACAGGACCAATTAGTGAACACATATGGAACTGTGTGGATTGTCCTCAGAATGATCTATCTTCTCAATTTGAAGTATTATTAACAGCCAACGATGAATATGAACTCTTAATTTAGGAAGCTATTTTGTAAATATTTTATAACAGTTATCATGGCGATTTTTAGCTAATAATGGTGTTTCTTTTTTTCCTGAAACTATTTTAATCTTTTTCAATTTTACTTCAAAATTTCTTTCATTAAATTAATGTGATTTTTCTTTTTTGTTGAAATATTGTTTATATTTATTGGCGTATAAATCAAAAATGACCTTTCTTTGAAAGCTATAAGTGACAGCGAAACATGTTATATATTTAAACTGTTTCATATCTAAAATATTTCTACCATCATCTGTCAATGACATTTATACTCTATTTTAATCTGTATTTCCATTGTGTTGATTTATGTAGTTACTTTCGAAGGCTATATAAATGAATATTGGTTTGGGAAATTATAGTGTTTGTTTCCAGCAGCAGGCTAAGTACTTCCATTTCGTAATCGTTGATTTAGGAATTATTTGTAAAGAGACGTTTCTTTATATTTTTATAGGCTTGATTAAATTTTCTTTGGTTCAAGAGTTACTTCCATCTGACGAAAATTTTCTGGACCATCGTTTTGTCGTCTTTGATCCACAAAAGTGGGAAAAACGGAAGGAACTAATAGATAGTGTCATATCTGATACGGAGGTGTTGTCCTTGATTGGAATTACTGAACCTTCTTCAGCCTCTGATAAAATCGATTCATATATCTCTTGGCGCTGGTTCGATTTTACCTATGCCGATTTTCCACTGGAATTTATTTGGAATTGCATTTTACCCGAAGATGTGCATATTTCTGGCTACAGTGTCATTGGTCATATGGCACATTTTAATTTGAGAGAAGATGTTTGGGACTACCGAAAAATTATTGGTGAGTAACTTTTTATTTCTCCTGTACCTGAGGGGTTACTTTTAGGTAAAAGAGGAATTTTTATTTTCGAAGAAAATTACATTTGACTATTAATTTATTGTGAAAATCCCTAGACAATTATTTAAAACGTTAGCAATTGAATTTAAATGTCAAAATTCACTGGTTACTTCTCCACCTTATCTATTACTTTTATTTAAATACACATGAAATATTTTGAAATGATATAGTCTGCAAAGATATTTATGATTTCAACATATTTTTTTTAACAAAGCTATAGAAAGTCTATTTTTGCTAATATTCCCCAAAACAATTCTAACCATGCATGTTTTTATACCTGTAATTTGGGATAAGTTTGATTTTCCATCTCTTATAATTAATGAAATAAGAAACATTGAAAATCAACTAAATTGAGAAGAGTAGGTACAAAATAAGTAATGTTTACAAGAAACACTTATTATGATTGATAAGTGAATTCTAGCCATGACTAAATGTCTGATTTATTGTAGTCCGGGAGCCCATATAGTTTTAATCATAATACATATTGTGTCCCAAAGGTATGATGGTTTTATTACATAGTACAGGGTGACGCAGAAGTCGCGCCCCATGGAGATATATACACACTGTGCTATTAAATTAAAATTGTGGTGATTTTATATAAAAACTATATTAAACTTATGTTCACCATTGAGTTCAAAGCACTTTTTTCATGACATGGCACCTAACCAAGCATATGGAAACGATATTTGGGCACCTACCAGCGCTATGTTTTGAATTCTTGAGTCAGATTTGGCCATGCCAATTACAGTGGTTGCTGCTGTTAAGGCGGCTGATTTTACTGAATTGCCAACCTGACTTGGCTGAGCGACGTCACCATAATAGAAATAAGGCGAGTGCGTAAAATGCGAATATGCAACAATTTTTAACAAAAGCCTTCTTGGTAATTTGTGAACTGGCAAGCTCGCCTACACCACCAATTGCTTCTAGTAGCTGGTAGTAGGCCTTTGTGTAGAGATTATCGGTGAAATTTCCTTTTTATGGGTGCCTAACAATGCATTGATCATTCTCCATGATGACCACCGATGATGCGCAAACTCGAAAGGATTAGCAGTCCAGGTCCTAGCATTGAAGGCTTTAGAGGTATCTATGCAAACAAAGTGTCGGGTTGCCAAATGCCCATGAAATAGATTTTCTTTAATCAGACTGCTTTCTCCTTGGGCCATGATGAAGTTGGCAATCTCGTGTCTAACAAATAGGTAGAGCGCAACTTTTGTCTTGTTTCTCCTGCATTTGATTGATGATAGAATTACTGATTATAACGCGTCATACATTGAACTCTAATTTTACTATCACCCTTCCCATAACAGATGGTATCTATATTTGTTGGTTTTCCGCTGTTCCATTGTATAGGAGGCCTGTTTCCTTATATAATGTACTTAGAAGCTGTCACTTGGGCCAGCCTTTCCACCAGTCAAGCAATTCCTTGTTGCCTTCTTTTGTAGTACGCCGTTTGAGTACTTCATGTATTGGAAATACCGCCCGTTTGGTCCATGTACTAGTTGTGTATCAGCACAACTCAATTCCGGCTTATAAAATAGAGCAATTTTGGCTATTTGAAGTGAGGTAAACAACCACATTAGAAGGCGCCATGTGCCTTTGCGATCGAGTCGGAGACGGCTGGTTTTCAAATGTGAAATATCCAACCGAATAGGTCCAACCTCCTATTTATTTAGGACTATAGGTCTCATTAATCCACTTTCAAATGTGAGATAAATCGTTTTTTCAATGGCCTCTAGAGTTATTTATAAACTAAAATAAGTTTCCCAATGCCACACGATACAACCGATTTGTTTTAAATTAATGAGACCTTATTGGGCCTACATACGAGGTCTTCTTCCATACGGTTGCTTCGTTTGGCCATGCGAGCCTTGAGATCAATCTCAAAATATTGCCCACTAGGGGATACATTAACATCGTCTGTGTTGAATGATTGATTTAAACAAAATACTATTTATATACTATGGTATAAAAATCTACAGTTTTAAGTGATGCGACAATTATGTTAAGAGAAATAATTAAAAAACACAGGTATAGTTTGATAAAAATATACTACTTATTCATATTACTCGCTAGTGATAGCTCTGGGCAGCTGTTGGGCCTCATCAACTAGGCATAATCACAACCTTACAAGTGTTCTACATGGCATACTGAAAGTCTTAAAAATTCTTTTTGATTAATTCTGAAAGTGAACGTTCCTAGGTGTGTTAATTTCCAATCTCTTGAAAACGGTATTTTTCATGTTCATCCAATTGTTTTTTTTCAAAATGGTGTGTTTCTACGGTAACGGGAAATGTGTTTTGATAAAAACGACTTTTGTTATTTTCATCAAAAAATACACCAAACCCTATTGCTAATTCATCTATAATCTAATTTGTTTAAAATTTGAACTTTAACTATATATCGATGATCTCTATTATTTAAATCGTGATCATCTTTATAATTGAAAATAAATACAGGAAACTGTCTTTCAAATAATAGAAGTTCTTATTTTTTAAATATTGTCATCGTGTTAGTGGCCTATTTTACTATTTACAAATAGAATTTTGATACGACCACACCAATTTTTTAATGCTTTATGCATCATCAGAAGGCAATGCATACCGTAAATCATAAGCCAATTTAGATGAACATGAAAAATACGATTTTTCAAGGGATGGGAGTGACTGCTTTTGGATGATTTTCATAATTTTCACCAAGGAGGACTTTTTTAGGATGTTTAGTGTGTCATATAGAACACTTGTGAGATATCAAAACCGTTTAAGTTCGACTCCATTTTGTCACAGAATGACTCGACTAATGTTGCAATGTTTACAGATTTTATATCAGAATTTGCAGACAAAAACAAATCTGGTGCCTACAACAGTTTTTAAATATTGTTTTGGAATCAATAATATTTTAAATAAATTTTCTACAGTTGTTCTGCAACTACTACTACACCCACTGGAATATAAAAGAAATTTGTTTATTTGAGAATCTGAGGCTAAACTCATCATTTTTTAGATGCACTTTTTCGATGAATTTTCATTGCTACATTGACGTCAGGAAAGTTGAAATCCTAGGCTAATAACCGTATATAAAATTGTTATTTTGACTGGTTTCATTTTTTTCTATTGAACCCCTATTGTTTTGTAGGAGAAACTCTTCAGGATAGGTTTCCAAAATTTCGAACGGTGGTTACCAAGGCATCTTCAATCGATAACACTTACCGCACTTTTTCATTAGAGTTAATGGCTGGAGTTCCGGATTATGTAGCCACAGTGAAGGAAACTGGTTGTACTTTTCAGTTAGATTTCTCTAAAGTTTACTGGAATTCGAGACTACGTAAGGTTTTTTTCATTATATATTTCCAATGTAATTTTGTACAAACTACTTTGTCTAATCTATGTGTTTATTGAAACATGCTGTTTTGTTCAACTAATTATATTTAATGGAGGAAATAATGAACATTTGACTTCAAATATGATGAAAATGTCCCCTTTGGTATGGAAGTTCCTTAGGGTCATAGGAAAAAAATATACAAATATATAAAAATGTAAACAAAGACAAGTCAGATGACATTTTTGAATATGGCTGCTGCTGGCTAACTTAGTGATTTAATGTATTTTTTTATGTTGAAAAATATCGGTGTCAAATTTCTACAACTGAATTTTGTTGATGTTAGAAGTATTTTTAAAAAATCGGCGTTGAAAAATGTTTTCACAAAAATCAATTGTTATTTTTATTAAAATTGTTAAAATAATAGTATTTGCAAGTAATCTATATACTTCGGGTGTTCCACAAGTAATGAGAATGCAAAATTATTTGTATAAGAGGATCACTGTCAACAGTTTCATCGGGGGATCAAACGAATCGAAAATCGTTTGCTGGGTGTGAAGGGTCTTGTTGGATATGAAGATTTTTTTACTTGAGGTCGCTGTTGATTCTTGGACAGCTAATATCGATTGCTTTTGCTAATTGAGCTGAGTTTCAAGGTTTGTTTTCTACTGCTATTTTCTCACAAAATGCTTTCATCCCCTTCGGAAAAACAGATGTCAAAAAAAGATTAACAACAGTGTTTTAGAAAGGTAATGGAGACAGAAGAAATGCTAGAAGATTGGAGACGAAGTACATTCCTTGATCCCAATCTTCAAAAACATACTGGCATAGACATCATCGAAATGGCAGATCAGGTGGCCAAAGAAGCATCCAACATGCCATCGAACTAAAATTGATTCCAACAAATGGGAATAACGACAATAAGTCAACTCAGAGCCAATTGTAGCCCTCTCAACAATTCCTACACGAGACCAAGAAAAGTGAAGATCCACTCTGTGAGACGTGTACTGTCAAGAGTTCAAGACACAGAACATCCTTTTGTATATGCCCAAAATGGACACCACAGAAGCTCAACATTTTGGCACTCTATAAGGACACCCTGGTCTACTCAATCAACAACCCAAAAGCATCATCCAGTTTCTAGCGGCGTCCCAAAGCATCATACTTTGCCCTGGTTAATTCCAGTTTCCATGATCTTATCCTGTGCTGTATATCATTGTCTGGGTACCATAAATTTGGATTTAATAATTATTAAATTTAAGTGTTTAATAGTTTCTTTTAATTGGGGAAATTATTGTTTAAATCAAGATTGTTCTATTCATGTTAACGTCATTTTTAAGAGATAATTTATAAAATTTTAGTTGAAAACAAACCATTTAACCTTTTCTTCAAATAATTATAGATAGAGAGCATGAAACGATTGTGAACACATTGTCCAATTGTGACGTTGTCTATGATATCTTTGCCGGTGTGGGACCCTTCTCTGTCCCGGCAGGTCGTCTTGGCTGTCGAGTGTTGGCCAATGATCTCAATCCGGAGTCGGCCAAGTGGTTGCGTGCAAATGTCACTGCTAATGAAACAAAACGGAGGGGCAAGATGAACCTGAAAGTATTCGAAATGGACGGGCGTGAATTCATAAAGCAGGTTAGTTAGCACATTTTGTTAGAGGTTGGATTCACTATAAAAAAATTATTAAATTAGCTTAGACATATTTGGGGAAAAACCTATTATGGTCCTGTTGTAAATATTTCAAACCGTTAGTATTCTAATGAAAGAATGATTTATTCGAAATTTGTTGATTGTTGGCTCAGTCGATAAAATTAATCTCTAATTAAAACAAATAAATTTTAAAGCAGCTAGACAAACTGTATCTCTAATCTAAACATTGGAATTTCATAAAGATTGCTCAGGTTTCTCTATGGTAAAAAAACATTTAATCTCAGTTCTACAATTTCAGACAGTTTTGGAAAAAGGATTAGACATAATCCTTTTTTAGGTATCTATTATTTTTAAGTTACAGATATTCTTGGAGGTCCTTGGTAGGTACGTTTTGTTGTTTAGGATCTGATTGACAAGGTTTGTGTAGTCGATGCTTATTGTCAATTCTGAAATGCATATTTTAGGTTATGTTACCTGATTATCTGTCTTGTCTGCAAAAATCTGAAGAGCAGGCTCAACACTGTCGCTATTTTGTTCTCATGAATCTCCCTGGCCTTGCGATTACATTTCTGGATGCCTTTTCTTTTTCAACTGCCGATAAAGACCAAGTGAGTATTAGTGCAATATCTCTGTAGGTTTGATGACATTTAGAAAATATTTCAGACTGATAAAGATAGCTCAGATTTTAATTAAAAGTTATTCTCGAGGTTTAATGCATCTGTTAATTTTTCGTCTTTAGAACAGCTTTTGGAAATGAATACTATTAGTACTGTTGATTTAAAATTTTGAAGAATCAGAAACAATATTATTAGGTTTTACAAAATAATCAGAATTCTTTAAAATAACTAAACAATTGCTTTTATCAGGTTTAGAAATAATGATGTTTTGTTTCCTCAAGGATTTAAGAGTATCACGAAGAAATTAATTTTAGTCATGGAATAAATGTTATGGTTATTACCAGCTAAGGATCTTCTAGATCTTCTAGAAATAAATCAAAACGTCTTTTAGATTCTGAAATAAGTATTTAGATATATTTCCCCCAAATGAGTCAAATGAAAGACATTAAGGACTATATGGGTTTGCTGTAATGTAAAAATAGTTTCTAGTGATTAAAATAAAAACTTTACTGCTTTTAGCTGCTAGTACAGTTTAGACTGATAATGTTTCATAGATAAATAAAGGTCAACATAGATAGAATTGTTTATTGCGACATGTTTCTTGTTTTTTTTGTACAACTTTACATTTGTCACCATTTGCCCATAGAAATGTGTTTGGTTAGAATCCCTACCTGAGATCAGCGCTGGTGACGGAGATGCCCTACTTTCAGGTGATGGAGAAGCCTCTACCATTTGTCCTCTTCTCTTCCGTGTTTATTACTTCCAACAGTCGGATCAATCTGCTAATGAACTACAACAACAGATCTGTGACAACCTTGGCCTTTCCCCTTTGCATCCATTACGTCAAGTAAGAAAGAACTTTATTGTAGAACAAATCAGATTGCCATTCATAAGTTTTTCCCCCGATTAATAGGCTGTCACCTCGTGTTAGCCCTTCGAAAATGACTCAACCGATTTGAATGAAATTTTGAATCTGTGTACCAAATTCTCGACGGGGGTGTAAAAATTTGTATGATTTGACCTCTCCTAAGGTCACATGACGGCCTTTGGGTCAAAATGTATTTTTTAAGAAAACAAAACAATCCTGAAGCCCAATAATAATATAATTGATTAATTTTGGTGTATATACATTCTATAACACTTCATTGTTTAATATCTATTCCGCGTTTTTGAAAATATTGATTTTTATGGCTGAGGTGCAACCCGAGAGCCAAAAACATCAGTAATTTTATATTTTGAATTACAAAGGACCCTACTTCTTATCGATTTTCTTGCAGATTATTGTAATAGTGGTTGTTAAACAACAGTGGAAGACATCATTAAGAGATATTGCTCCAAATAAAAGTTATGACAATTTTTGTGTCAAAATTGCCCATAAATATGAAAAAATGGGAAATTTAATTTCTTAATAATGAATTGTTCATTGGAATGCCTTCATATTTGGCACACCTCTTTTTATCAGGTATGTTATATGTGTGCCTAGCAAAAACGTCTTAGCTTTATCCAAAGTCAGAAATTGAGGTCCACTGATTTTGGATTGTTTGTCCAAATTGTCTTGTTTATAATTGATTTACTTCAAAATTAATAAAAGTGAAGAAAACTTGGTCTATAGTCAGATTTGACTTAAATGTTTTTTTGTCATTATGTTTAAGAAGTATTGTCCAGTTCTGTTTTTATATTAATTTTTTTTTTAAATTATCCATTCATGGGCAAAATTGTACTTTTACAAAAAAACGATTATGAAGTAAAATATGGATAAAATAAATATTTTGTAGATATACTATAACACTTTATTGTATCAATATTCCCAGTTATTTTGAAAATATTGACCTTTGTTTATAGGCAGTAAATTTGAATTTCTGGAAATTTTGAGGTCATTTTGATGACTCTTGAGATCAGGCGAAATATGCTATTATTTAGATAGGGTGGGGGGTGGGGGTTGAGACCAATCTCAAATTGTATTTATAGTCATAAAATAAATATAATTCACGTTAATCTACATTGTCATCAATTTGAATATTATGAAAAATTTACTGTGTATAGCTCATTTCAAACTTCTAAGTTTGACAACTAGGTATGTATATGTCCAAAATCCTTTGAGACGACTTGTACCTTTAAACACTCAGATATGCCCTTAAATTATTTCTTAAACATCAAACCCCATATTTTTAGACACAGTGGAAATTGGTTTGGCCAGAATTTTCCGGAAATTTCCAATATCCTTTAGATTTCCTGCATAGGGTGCAACTTGAGAGGCAAAACTTTTTGAAAGTATATATGAATGTTTGCCAAAGAAAGAATTATTTTTTTAAGTCCAGGACAAAATATGCTAAGCTACGTGGTAAACATCTAAAAATTTCAGGAAAATTATTCTGAGTTTTCTTGTGCTCAGATTTTTCCCATTTTTGATAGGAAAAAGGGAATTTGATTCACTCAAAATTTGAGAATAATTCATAAGAATATCTTCAAATTTGGAATATATACTTCTTATCTGATACTTTATTAGAGTGCCAAGCAAATATATCCTAACTTCATTCTTTACTTAAAGTCTGAAATTGAGGTCCACTGAGTTAGGGCCCAGGACCGAATGACGCATCAATAATGAAATTAATTTTCAAAAGTTCTAGTTTTAGTAACTGATTTCAATCAAAAACACTAAAAATGATTTTTAGGAAGTCATAACAAAATAATAATGACTAGCACTGAACTGCTGGCCATCATATCTTAGTAACTATAAACATGAGCCATCTCAAAATTTAATACTTTGTTTTTGATACCTTCTGGATTACAAGCCTCAAGTTTCAACAAAATTGGATGTCTCCTTTGAATTTTAAAGCCAATTAAGTGATTTTAGCCCAATATTTTTTTTGGCTAAAAATCGATAATCAATATTTTTCAAAAGAATTTTCTGAATTTGTATTACTTAGATCCATCCCAGTGGAACTACACACCAAATTTCAATTCAATTGGACAGACGTTAATATTTGGACATGATGACGTCATCGACCCCAAACTCAGCCTCCATAATTTATTTTTCAAAAAATGTCACTGAATCTTTTCAAGATTCATGTGTTCCAAATTTAGCCCAATCGATACACGGGAAGTATGAAATGCCCCCCCTCCTCCCTCCTGGGTTAATCATATAGTTTCTTTTTCTTAAATTACAGACAGAAAAGACGACGTATTCTGATACAAAGACAAAAACCTCAAGCAGAAAACCAAAGTCACTTCTTCGACCTGTCAATGTATACTATTCGAGGTTTGTTCGCAATGTTTCTCCCAAGAAGGACATGATGTGCGCTGAGTTCTGTCTGGCACCCGATCTGACGCTTTTAGCTCAGCTGATGGCCTCAAACTCCGGTGATATCCACTGTGCTGACCAGAATAGGTCTGATAGTGAAACTTCAGATAGTAAACGTATCAAATTAGTTTGATCAGAATAAAATGTGGCCTTTGTTTTTTATATTATATTATTGTACATATTAGAATATCTAAAATGAAGCCTTTTGTTTTTTTATCTACTATTTTAGTTTGTCATTTGTATTTCTGTTTGAATTTAAATAATACTATTCATTGAAGAAAGTTCATGTAATATGGAATATTCCATAGAGTACAATACAAAATAACTATTTTTAAAATATAAAAAGAAAACAAATAGGACCATTATAGCCAAATCGTTTGGCATTGGCAAGCTATTTTAGTTTATAAATAGCTCTGACGACCAACTGATACAACCGATTTAACTCAAATTTCATCAGCGGACTGATGAACCATAATAATTTGACTCCATTCGGCTGCCCATGGATTTAAAAACGATATTGTTATTTTTATTAAAATTAACATTAAATACACTACTTGCTAGTTATATATACAAGTAATATATAGCAAGTAGTATATACAGGGTGAATTTTAAGTAACGCCCGATTTTAAACTAAAAATAAATCAATGACATTTAAACTAAAAATAGA
>JAUYWI010089686.1:0-12395 GCA_034780595.1 Parotoplana pacifica | reverse complement strand
TTTTATCAATTTCTTAAGACCAGAATTAAACCATGAAATCTAATTATTTCCATGTTATTTTATTCACTGAATAACTATCTTTTCTATTTCTATTTTCTAACTAAAATGTCAATCTTTGGTTACTTAGTATTTTGAATTATTATACCAATTGAAAATTAAGAAACCGGTTTTGGTAATAGTTTTTCTGATTTATTTTGTGGAACAAGATTTTTATTTTGCATATTATCCACCGTTACTGTGCTTTGATTTTTACCTATACTATATATACATTCCAGTTATGTTTCTTAAATCATAGTTTGGACTTAATACCCATTTCATCAAAACCGAACAAATGTTTAGTTTTAAAAAATACAATATTTTAAATAAAAGTTCATAAAAATTAAATAGATATATTTGATATCCACTAAATTTATGTAAATAGAAGCCTAGAAGACATTGTTCTGTTGCATAAAATAATTAAAATGAATTATTGCACCCCTCTCATTTAGCACTGGGCATAAGTTGGTTTATGTAGCATAAAAAATGAACAAAAGAGGTTCTATCCTCCTTTTTCAAAATTATGGTTAACAAATATAAAAAAAATAGTTTTATTACACCAATATTTATTTTTCCGAATTGTTTTTGGTTGATACAATCAGTTTCGTAAGAATGATCCCGTTTCTATTTTTCATATTGCTGATTTCGTTTGATAATAAAATTTAAGACTGCTTGCCAAGGGGTAAGTTTCATATTAAATATGCATCGATATAAACTATATTTTGGTCTCATTTACTCACGAATCACAAGTATTTTGATCTCACTTTCTAATTTTAAAATTAAGAGCTATTTTAGAATCAAAATTGCTACTGTCAGTCATTAAAATGTTCGTATTTCATTGTTTTGGTATCTATTTAGTAAGGGTGTAGAATCCTAGGTAGTTATAGGACACATCCTCCATTTATGTATGTAGCCTTAAATTATTTACGGTTCATAATACGAAATAGTATTGCCTATGTTTCAATTAGCAAGCTATTGCAGCTAGTATTGACCGACTGGTTTGAAAATAAACCATTGTTTGTATATAATAGTTAATGTTTGTTGTTTATACTATGTAGGTATAAATAGAACGCAAATAATTATTTAGAAGTATTATACTTAACATATGTTAGTCAACTAGGCATATTAATTATATTTTTCACTTAATAATTATTAGTGGAATAAATTACTTTGAAAGACTTGAAAAATGATTGAATTAATAGTTTTGGACTTTGTTTAGATATGCTCTAAAGTAGCTGGTAGTAGGTAGAGGCATGTTCCACACAATATTTGTAACATTTGATGCTGATTCAAACTTTTAAACAATATATCATGAGACTAAGTTTATTTAATTACATAAACGGTTATCCCAGTGGCAAGTCAAATTGTCGGTAGCCTACTAGCATTTTGACTCAATTATATTATAGATAATATATTATTGTATATCTTATTTGGCTTCTGTATCAGAAACAATTATGTTAACCGAATATCATTAGTATAATAAAACTATTAAATATTTGGGTTCTGAACAATATATACCTACAAAAATTTGAACTACTTAAAATACGACTTGTAGCTATGGTATTTTAGAAGAAAAACATAATATCTATTTATGATAGGTCGGTTTCCTATGTCAATTCTCTGAGAACAACTTTATTGCAATTATAGCAATTATGGTGACCTTGATGGGCATCTTTTGTTAATATATCTAAAAAATATGATTTATCTTTTTAGATATGAAACCAAGCCCAAGTGTTTTCATTTTACTTAAAACATACTTGAATTATATGTATTTGAATTCGAAAATATTAATTAGGATAAATAACTTTGTATTTTCAGAATTTTGTATAACTTATAACTATCAGAAATGAAAAGTTAACACTCCATCACAATGCTAACTCCATCCACAATTCATTCTTTTACTCCAAACATAATGCTATCACTCCACCCACAATAGTAATGCTCCACCCACAATAATAATACTCCACCCACAATAGTAATACTCCACCCACAATAGTAATACTCCATCCACAATAGTAATTTTTCACCCACAATAGTAATACTCCACCCACAATAGTAATACTCCACCAACAATAGTAATACTCCACCCACAATAGTAATACTCTACCCACAATAGTAATACTCCACCCACAATAGTAATAGGTACTCCACCCACAATACTATCACTCCATTTCTTCCACGAATGTTAACACTCTACACACAATGTTGGTTTTCTATACAATGGTTGCCTCATCCATAAATTATAGGAAACCAACAATTGATACCAAATCGGACGAATTAACCCATTTTTTGTATATTTTTTTATGCGTATTGTTGAGCACATCAGGATCGACCTCTCTTGTTATTTAATTGATATTAAAGTTTTTTCTAACTACTGATAAATCTATAGCATTTAATAAGGAAGTAGAAGTAAACAATTATAATAGATGTACCTACTATAATAAACGGTCACATCACAATATTGTAAGTTACCTACCTATATATTATGTAATATTTATATAAATTAGCATCTTGTTTGTAGAAAATTTTAAAAAGATTTGATATTGCTTATCTTACTGACAGCTGTTAGTCCAACAAAACAATAGTTATGAAACAAATTTCATTTGAATATACAGACCTACTTAATATTTCTATTAGAGATATCGTTTTAAATCATTTTGAAATAAACATTTATTATAGAAAAATTGGTGTTGTAGGAGGAATCTTACTGTAATATCAAATATTATTGAAACATACGTATATGTATATTTAATTCAAAAATTGTATGCAAGATATACGTAATCAAATTTTTTTGAATTTATAAGCTTATAAAATAATTTAAAAGACCTACATATATCATAAATTTTATTTTAGTTGATCTATTCCGATCTATTATAACTATATCTATTTCGCTATTTTCAATCCATTGCATGGTTGCTAAGATATAGTTTAAAGTGGGTAAACGTGGGACAAGTGCAGAGTCGGATAGCACTAGAAAACCTACTACTGATTTTGCTGGTGAATAAAATTATGTATGTGTTTCAATTTTAATAGATAGTCAAACTTTTAAGGTATTAAACCATTATATTTCAGCTGCATGTATTTGATTTATAATCACAATTTTACAACAGAAATATATATAAATTGACCAAATAAGTTGACGTACATATTTTTAACTTTTTAGCAATCTGATAGTTAAGGAAAATAAAATTTGTTTCTGGCTAATGATCTTAATTGATTTTAAAATTCGATGTGTAGGTCTATTTATCAACTCAGTAATACATTTTCATAAATAAATTTGGACAAAATCAATATTTTGACACTAAGTAAATGTTTTAAAATCCAAGTGAAAACCATATTTGGCTCAAATGTGATATTTAGAATTAAGGAAGTATTAGAACTAATGGATTAATAAATCGGATACATTTGTTTTATTAGGGCCACCATAATGAGGCACAGGTCCGTATTTTTTCTCAAAAGTGAATTTGATCACTATTAAACTTATACCTATTTAATGAATATATCAAAAGCTAATCAAGTCGAACCATTCTAAGATAAAGAGCACTTTATTTCAAAAACATATTTATGAAATTGATGAAATTTTCAGATCTTGTTTGACATTACCCACCAAATATAAAATCATCAAATGGTCCGACATTATATCACCTGTCCGACTTTAACCCAAATTGTCTACTATTAACAAACCTAGGTAATAGGTGATGAGCCTATTTTTAGTTTATTATGAATCTCAGACAGAACTTTAAAATAGGTGTATTATAAATTATTTTTTACAAACATTTGAACCAAACAATCTGAATTGTGTGACAAATATACATAAAATAAAAACCATTGTTCTTTAGTTATAATATTGTAGAAAGTAAATAGGGCATATTAAAAGTCGTACATAGTCAACTTCCAACTACCTATTGTAAAAAACTGTTAATTTAAATGTCAGTTAGTCAAAATATTTTGCAGTTAAATACACACAACGTTTGCCACTACTTTTTAATATTTAATTTCTATGATATAACAATGTAATAGGAATTATGGAAACTGCGTGCCTACTCTAAAAGTTTGTTCTGTAGGTACCTATGTAGTTAGGACTAAAAACTAATATTTCTCTATATTTCAATTTCATCATTAAAACTGATTTTGAAAAATTCAAAATGTAAAGCATCAATTATATGACATTTTTGTCAATAACATGTCAGAAAAAAATGGTTAAAATATTTGAAATTTATATGTTCATAGTTTATCAGAAAATGATTTTCAAATTTTTTCGTAGTCTAATATGTAGGAATTGTCAATTTGAAATAATTTTTCTATATAATAGTTTAGAAAAATGTTTATTCTGCAATTTAAAAAATATTAATGATTTGTTTAAATTTAAAAAAATACTTATTATTCTATGTCAGAAAATTTTAGTTATTAATAATAATAATAAAATGGTTTGTGAAATGCACCAACGTTACAAAATTCACTAAAATAATTTATGATCCAATATAATTTTATAGAGAACATGTACTTTTCAATATTAGGTTTTGTACTAAATTTACCGTTTAGATGCCATATACAAATAAACAAAAAAATGATTCACCCCAAAAAGGCCCAAAAGATGGTTAGTTTTCCCAAAATAAATTTCAAAATAAATCTGAAATAGATAAATTCTATACGTATACTTAATATATTTAATATTGTTAGTTATGTTTTTTTGTTGGTATGGCTCAAAACATTTTAGGTAGCTAGGAATCGGTGTATATAAAATTATTTTTTAAAGATTTTAGAGTAAATCGTAATTCAATATTTAATTCAATTTATTTTAGGTATTTTGGAATTGGTTTTCGGAAAACTAAACATATTTTAAGCCATTTTGGTCAATCTTATATAATTGAAAATCAACTGTTCAACAATGTCATTGGTTAAAACCCAACCCTTCAGTTAAAGTAGGCAGGTAGGGACTTTACAGAAAGCCTATAAAATAGATAAACTATCTGTTTGATAAAAATATATAAAAGGAATTTTAACTTTAGATGAAAAGAAGAAACAAAGTATTTTAATTTAATATAATATAATGGCCAATAAACATTAAAATGATACAAACGCTGGATCAAAGTAAATTGAAATATATTATTAAATAAAAAAATTGTCAAAGGGTTAAGGAAACAAATATTGCTGGACTTAGGTTGGAAAGGGTACACTATTATAATAAACTACTCTCTAATCAGCTAAGCATTTTAAAAATTCCCTTTGATTTCAATTTGTTCTACCAAGAATAGATTAATGAATTATAATTTGAAATTGTCATTCGGATTATAAAACATATAGTAATAATAATATATAATCATTTCTACAGAAACTAATCTATAGTAGAGAGATAATAAACAAAATAGTTATGAAAGAAAAGTCAACACATTAGGCAAAAGGTTTCCATTTAGCTTGGTTGACTAATCGTTTGATAAATCTAAAAACAATGTTTTGTACATATACGGTACGGTGGTTAGCAATAAAATTATTTTGTTATAGACTAATTCAAAATCATTAATAAAGAATAAGTAACGTTTGTGATTAATTGGACCATAAGAAGTGTTTTTATAACCATGAAAAGTAACAAAAGAAATCATTGTTTTTCACTTTTGAAAACGAATAAAGTCAAGGAATTCTTCGTAATTCAATTCACCATCACCATCCTTGTCCCGTGCTCGAATCCAATCTTTTAATTCAGCTAGATTTCGCTCGCCTTGTTTATTGTCAATCATTTTATGAAGTTCTTCTGCGCTGATTTTACCTGAATTATCTTTGTCAATGTCATTGAACAATCGTCGTGCATATGAGTATCTAAAACGTAAATCGCTTCCAAAGATAGAATCTTTAGATATAAAACATTTGTGAAATACATGCAACTAGTTATTTTGTTCTATCTGTGCGGGCGACACAGAAAGAATGGAAGCTAAAGATAAAACTTTTCGCGTAAATCGATTGAGTTAAAAAAAATTATAAACATGAAAAATAAAATCTTTACGGCAGCAAACATACAAAAATTTAAAAAAATAAATTAAAAATCTAACAAACCTTCGACAATACTAACACTAGAATTGAATATAATTTAACCAAAAGAAGTGTAAAATGTCTTTGAAAAACAAGAAATGTAATGGACTACTTTTGAGGCCGATGACGTCAACAGGTCGGAAAAACTAACCAAGTAATTTTAACTTTGCATAAATATTATCAATATAAAGAATCACATATTCCCAAAAATATTTTACCAATATACGTTTAAGTTCATTTTCAGCTATACCCTTGAGAATAATAAATAAATTAGAAAAGAAATTGCCTAACTCGCTAAAAGAATATAAATACGACTTTTCGACAATCTTTATCAATTTCCCCATTAGCTTATTTTATCAATTTTATATCACTAACTTTACGTGATGATAGAGATGGCCCTAATTTATAACGGTTCTTATTGGTCACATTTTTTCTGTAGCACTTTATAATAAGACCTGAAATACCACACACTTGCCTCTTCAATATATTGTTTTTTCTTTAATATCCTCAATAATGACCAATAAACACGAATAAAATGCAATGAATTTGAGGTCATGGGCGGATTGCATTGCATTCTGTTTTTGCAGATTTGCCTATTTATCTAAATTTAAAACTTGTTTTAGAAATATTAAATATTTTCTATTTAGGTAGATTTAAATTGTTTTCCTTTTACAATTTTTTTTATTATGCTATTTTTACGGTTATTGTAATTTTACTGAATCTTAAATTAAAAAATGTGCATCAATTAAACCAAAGTAACAAATTGACCTAGGTAGATATTATACATATTGTATTAGCTTCTTCAGAACGAAAACATGTTTTTTATAATAGATTTTGTATGTTTCGTATTTAGTTGACTTTGTTACTTTGTTTTATTTGATACATTTAATAAGGCACCTAGTGATAAAATCATATAGCCATGGTGGGATAACTACTAAGTCACGAACGATCAAAGATTTTTAATTTGCAGGTTGGATAGAAAGTCGTGCCCCCAGTAGTTAGACAACCATAAAATCATTTATCATACATATTTTACTTAATTTTGACGGTACACCGCGGTTATAACAATTTTTAAAAGCTACTTTTCTATATGCCAAGCTATTTTGAATTTATAAATAATTAAACTAACTTCTCTTTTAAAATTTGTTTGGATATATATTTCTTCTGAGAACAAATGTATACATACTCGTACATGTATGCATTTGTTCTCAGAAGAAATCGGTATTAATAGAAGATAATGAAAAAAATTTAAATATAATGAAATGATTGAATATCTACGCATTTGATAAATAAATGAATAAAAGAAAGACCTCAATTAAAATATAAATTTCATAAAAAATATCCGCAATATTTATAAACTAGGTGTGAATTAATATCAACAGAGTTTCAATAACGGATGTGCAGGATATAAGAAATAAATAAATTATTTCAATCGATATATTAACCAAATATCTTATTCATAATTTCCACATGACCCAATTAAAAATAAAACATCGAAGTTAACTTGATCGAAATCTATATGTCAACAAATATAAATAGCTTGAATTAGCAGAAGCCAAAATATGGATTAACTAGGCTAACTAAATCTATTAAGTAGTTACAAAAACAATCTTACTTTTCCTCATTTGCTGGAATGTTTTGCAGTCTTGCCTTATATTCTTCAAAACTGACTTTACCGTCCTTGTCAGAATCAAATGTATCTACAAATCCCTGAAAAATTAGATATTCAAAATTATGATAACATCCTTGTATGAAAACAGAGCTAAAATAATATTCTAATATTTTGTCCTATATGTTGGGGCTAAAATTAGCGTTTGATAAATTTCGAAAATATAAACTTTTTTCTGCGCCACCCTGTATTACTATGTATTTGTGCATCAGAAAGAAATTTTAATTATTAATGTTATTTTGTTTTTTTTATTAAGAATGTTAAAATAAACATTACATCTTATTGACAATAAATCTTCTTCGACTTGTCGGCCATATAAACATGTTTTAGTAACCGGCCAACTTAGATTTTGAAAAAATAAATAAAAGACGAACCGAAATAAATGTTCTATAACTGAAATATAATTGATAATATTAGTAATTAAAATAACAGGTACTTTAAAATTTTGGCCAATTATTATTTTGGAGTAATTTATTTCGTTCATCCATTAAAAATAGATTTATCTATGACTCAAAAAATAAAGATTTCTTAATATTATATCAGGCAGGTGCAAAAATGTTTGGTTTTAGTTAGAAAAAAAACGACTCTACATCACAAAAATACATTAATAAGAAATGCCACAGATGATTAAATATTGACATGAATACCTAAGAAACGTTTTATTTCCTCAACAAAAGTCAATGCACTTTTTTTTGCTAAGAATGCTTTTTCTATCAATGGGGCGGGACTAATAAGAAAATTAAAATAGTACATAAATTATATGAGTACCAACCAATAAGTTTTATTATTTGACGAACAACAAAATATAAATTTACTTGGATAAATTCTTCACAGAAACCACTATTTTTAAAAGCTTCTCTGATTTCGTCATTTGATAAAAATCCATTTCCATCTTTGTCTATTTCACGAAAACGTTCGATTAATTCTTGATCAGCCATTGCGAGTTAAAATCTGGAAAAAATAACAATAAAGATAGCATATTAAGTTTTTGCAATCTGGTTTGGACAAAACTAAAACAGGTTTAATATAAAGTAAATTGAGGCTATAATATACCTATTTGTAGAAACCTCAATAGATTTTGAAAAATGGTTATGCTAAATATGAAGACTAATAATATGGATACTTTTTTATTCCAAAAGTAACCTTTAGTTTAAGTAATATTATAATCTAGAAATAAGAAACAGTACCGATATCTATATCTAGGTGTATGTACATATATTTAAAAAGTTATATTTGCTTCTTATTCTCCAAGTGTTCTGTAAACAAATATTGCTATTTTTATCAATCTGATAATACTCATATACAAATACAATATTGAAAATAAATATTACTAATAACAAATTGTTTAAAGCAAGCTTATGTTAAGTTGTTACGATGAACTAAAAATATTTTCTTGACAAAGTTTAGATATTTTTTAAGACGAAAAACTTTACTTGTATCAATAGCAATAAATACAGTGCGAGCGAGAATTGTACGCAATCTATTCTATCAGCAAACTTGACGTGATTATTATTTTAATCAAGTGTATTTCATGACAATGCAACATTGTAACACTTTTAGGTGACTAAAATATAAGTTTGCATGTTAATTGATCATTTAAATTTACATTTGTTTTTGAAGAAGATCAAAGATAGTAAAACAAGGGATGAAAGAGACGACCATTTAAATCCTCTGATTCGCCAATTCATAAATTGTTGTCATGGACAGAGAGAGAGAGAGAGAAAGTAGAGTAGGGTTTCAACTAAACCTATTTTATGACCTAATATGTATATACCTGTAAAATTGTGATGTGGTACAAAAGCATAAAACCAAACTATATTATGTATTTAAAAATACGTAGGTAGCTACCATAAGTTTAGAAATGTTTCTGTCTCCAAAAGTTCTTTGGCGATTGTCAAGTGTCTTATGATAGCATAGGTACCAATAATTGATTGTCAAGTATCTTATGACAGTAATAAGTAGTTGTCAAATGTCTCATGATTGGTTGTTGGGTATCTCATGATAACAGTAAGTGGTTGTCAAATGTCTTATGATAGCAATATATGCTTTTTAAGTGTCTTATTTTGTAATAAGTGGTTGCAAAGTGTCTCATGATAGAAATAAGTGATTGTTAGGTGTGTCAAAATATAGGGTGTCCGCTATATCATTGTAATGGTCAAACATTTCATGATTCATGGTGTATTTACAATTATTGGTTGTCGTTGACCGGTACATGTGGTGACCGGATAATATTGGTACACAGTTCCCTGGTCACAGCCTGAAAAAATTTTATTGATAGACAACTTTCACACAAAGGAAAGTTGTGTTCAGAACTACATGCACAACATGCGTAACATTTGAACTCCATACCATAGAGGGTGAATGCAAAATGGATATTGATCAATGTGTCGTGAAACTACCACAAGAGCCATATTATGTTTTCCTATGAAGTATAGTTGCAGATAAAATGTTTTGTTTTGGTTTCTAAGTGAAAAGATATCCAATTTTATAATCACATGAAACATTTAGCCTGATGTTAGCTTCAATTCTATTTAGATTTAAGCGCATTTAAGCTAATGGTACACATTTTAATGTTGTAACAAACATATTTTTGTTAATATTGAATTTTAAAATATGCCGTTTGCGTATTAAAAATTCTTTAAAAATATTGACATTTTACAACAGCACAAGCTAATATTTCTTTCTTTTGTGATTTCTGGATGACAGAAATAATTACTAAGAATGGAAATAAAAATAGAATTTTTATGATTACAGATACCTTAATACATACTATAAAATTTTATAAAGGTAATTGTAAGTTTAATACTTTAGGCTAGATTAAAATCTAATTTGGATAAATTAATCTGCAATTTATTTAATATAAAATTAAACTTAAATTTATTAGTTAAACAGAATTATTGTTTGTAAAAGGGAAATATTTTATTCATTATCCTTATTACCTATTTCTTTTAAAATGCTATAATACCTACTATTTAATCTAAAAGCTACAAGCAACAAACTCACCAAACTGAATAAAAATATTTCACCGAAATTTAGGAATACAATGAATTATTGTAAAGAGTTCTAACTCAAATTATAGGAACCTAATTTTGGGGTTAGATGTTTAGTCAATTGGGAATAGGGTGATTGGACAATCAGATGTAAATCATTATACTGGTTAAAAGTGGAGTTTAGAAAATGACAGTTAGGTTACATTGGATATTTTATAATTGGGCAGTTGAAAAAACGATAATATTACTAGTCTAATTTTATTCTAGACTTATTCAAATGATAACATTTCTATCTATCTATCTATCTATCTATCTTGTTCTCTGCCTTAAGGTAAGTCCATGTCTATGGATCCCATTTTCTACACTGTCCCCTATTATGTGCCAATTCCTTAAGATCTGAATATGACAGTCTTACAAGGTCCGTTAACATCTTTTTCCTTGGTTTGCCTTGACTTCTTTTCATAGAAGTTTTCTGTAGGTTTTCACTTCTCAATATGTAACCTATCCAATTTTCTTACACTTGGTAATTGTATTTAGTAGGTTCCTTCTTTCATTGATATCCGAAAAAACTTCTTTATTTGTTTTCTTATCCATATTTCATTTGCTTTGATTTTTTTCTTATCGTATTCATGAATGTCCACGTCTCAGAACCATATATGTAGAAGTATGCTCCAGATTCCAGTGTCTTCAATATTTTATTCTTCGTTTTTACTTTCAGAGGCTTGGTTAAAAGTTCTCTTCTTTCTCTAAAAGATGTCTTTACCATTGCTATTCTAGTTTGAATTTATTCTTGACATCTTCTGTCTGATGCAATTATCCCTACCAAATATTTGAATTTCTTAACTTGTTTTACATATTGGTCATTCAGAGATGTTCACTAGGTCGTTTCTTATTCTTGATATTCTCATTACCTTTGTTTTCTATACGTTGATCCTCATATTGAACTTCTTTTTAGATTTATCGTTGAGTTTATAAATGAGTTGTTGTAGTCCCTATTCAAGTCTTCTATTATCCCTTGATCATCCGTAAATTGTACTTATTGTATGCCATCTATCTTAATGCCCTCATTGACCACGTTTTTGAATCCTTTATTCACCATTCGTTCGGTGGGGATGACAGACATCCATGCTATACTTCTTGTCCTATCTCCGCTGGATATGACACGTTATTTAAAATTTTTACGTTTGCCGTTTGATTAATGCTGATTAATGATGAGTCTTTGGTCATCCAGTCAATTCATATTCTCTTGAGTGTTTTCATGAGTATTTTCCAATTCACTTTGTCAAACTAGAATAGCAATGGTAAAGACATCTTTTAGAAAAAGAAGAGAACTTTTAACCAAGCCTCTCAAAGTCAATGAAGCATATATATACATGTATAAATAGACTTAGAAAAATATAGCATAAATTTAGTAAACTCGATTTATCTTTAGAAATTCTTCAAAATTGGGAGTTACGGTTTCTTTTTTCCAGCGCTGTATAAGTACCTATGTCTGTCTGTCTGTCTGTCTGTCTGTATATTTATATAGGACATCCGGAAAATAAAATCGTTTTTTATTCAAGAATTACATATATATATTGTAAAAAAATAAAAATTCCCGTTATATGAAAGACGCGTTTCCTGTATTAATTTTCAATTTCATATAATACAAAGATTTAAATAATATAGAGATCATA
>JAUYWI010089675.1:0-12396 GCA_034780595.1 Parotoplana pacifica | reverse complement strand
AGGGGAAGAATTCAACAGTGTATGAATGCCGATGGAGGTCATTTTGAAAATAAACGAAAATAATGTACTAACCTATCCCATTTTTATGTTTAAATATGTTTGTTTGTTCTAATTTTATTGGTTTCATCAATAAAATATTTATTTAAATTAGATGTATTTTTTCTTAAAAAGTTTGACAGTTACTTCTGATACACCCTGTACATATACATATATATATAAAATCAGTATTTTTATATAAGAGCTATACTTGTTTATTTCAGTATGTGTTTGAATTGTTCACTTTTGTGTTCTTTTGGATGTTCCAACATGGTTAAGCATGTTTGCATTGAGGTTTGCACACTGGAATTGGATACTCACTTTAAGTTTGTCAATAAATCTTGGACATTGGCAATATAAGATGGACCTCAGATGTCCCCACAAAAGAAATCAAGAGGTGATGAATCTGGTGAGCAAGGTGGTCATTTAGTCACACTGCATCTACCAATCCACTTATCTTTGAATTCATGATTCAAAAAATCCTGCTCAGTGGAAGGTCATCTAGCATGGGTACCAAGAATATCTAAAGCATTTAAAGATATGTCTCCCCATCCACATTTGAATCAAAGAAATAAGGTTCTAGTAAACATTCATTCCATATTATTGCCCAGACCATTAATTTTGGACATGAGTAGCTTCCATCCACTGTGTATTTTCAATGGACTTGTATCAAAAATTATGTCAGTTTACATTACTGCTCAAAATGGAACACTGCCTCATCAGAATAAATTATATGCATATAAAATTTTGATCCTGTTGTTGAAACCACTTACAAAATTCTAAACATCAGTCAGTGTAATCTCCATGCAGCTCTTGAGTTAAGGAAACCTTGTATAGATGAAATTTATTCTCATATTGTATTCACTTGATACTGCACCTGGAGACTCCAGTTTCAAGTGACAACCTTGTTGACTTGGGGCTGACTAAAAGATGAGTCAAAACTGCTGCTGAGGTTCCTTCATTGGTTGAACTTCTTGGTCTTCCTGGATGTCAACTATAATGGGCACTTCCACTTTCTTTAAAATGTTTGATTAACCTACCCACTGTTTGCTCATTAATTGGATATCTATTTGGGTGATGTTGGTTAAATTGTTCTGCAACAGATTAATTAGAAGCACTAAACATGAAAATTAATTCCACTATTTCTTCTTGTATTAATTTTTTGGCCATCACATTTATGTATGTACACCATGTAGTACAAAAAACATTATCAAATGATAATTGCTGAAATTTCTACATTTGGAAATTCCAGAAAATTATTAATTTTATTTCCATTATTTTTTTATAATAGACATAGTAATATAAATAGAACTATAGAAGTAAAACTATTGTTGTAAAAAATTATATATTTTATAACATGTATTTTGTTTCTAACAAATGTGTTAAAATTTTTATTTAATTTTCAATTTTTTAAATATCTCTAACTATAATTATTTTTTATAATAAACATAACAATTAAATAGAAAAACTATTGAAGCAAAAGAAAATAATATATTTTTATAAAATGAATTTTATTTCTAGCAAGTGCTTTAGAAATAATTTTATTTAGAGAATTCTAAATATTATTTTTTTATAATGAACTATAGAAGTAAAGCTGCAGTAAAATGTCTCTCAAACAACCAATTCTCAAGTGACTTCCCTACTACAATGACTGAAACATTGAGCACTGGTACATTTTACATGTTAATTCACCACTCTCAGGTGACAACCCCTATGAATTTTAAATCTGGTTTTAAAATTTTCATTGGTTTCAATCTGAAATATGAGACTTTGGCATATCTTTTAATAAATGCATTGCTTTCTCACAATCAGCACTCCACAAAAACAAAAATTCTTTTTCAACAAGTTACAGACCTGTACAAAATTACTACAGAAATTTCTATAAGAAATCTCAGATCTTTTTTACTCATATGAGTAGGACAGTCTACTATAACATTTACTTTTGGCTCTATAGGTTTTACACAACCATTTCCAACATGTCCAAGAAAATATACAGATGCTTTACCAACTCACACTTCTTCAAGTCTTCTGACATTTAGCAGAAATTTTATAACACTAACTGTAATCTATCTAATTGCTCTTGTCAATTATTGCCACCTACTAATATATCCAAATAATTATCCCTCTAATTATCTCATAAATCAATTACTGGAACAAACCAAAAGGGGTAACAAATGCAGAAACTTCTTATAGCTTTGTCTGTTAAAGGTACCTGCCAGTAACCTTTTAACAAATCTAATTTTGAAACAAACTTATAATTTCCAACTTCTTCAATTAGATCATCAACTTGTAGCAATGGAAAAGAATCAGTTTTTTTCACTGATTAACTCTCCTATAAATAATCAGTACAAAATCTTACACCATCTACTTTAGGTATCAGCAAACAAGGTGAAGCCCAGGCACTATCACTTTCCTCTCTGATACCATTTAATAACATTTGTTACACTAGGTACATATCTAAAAATGTTTTTATTTTTTATTAAAGCAATGATATCAATAGATTGTATGAGTTCTAAATGTACTAATTTGTCTCCTATTGAAGAGAGATAATCAAATTTAATAGATCCTATTGTACTATGTTTACTATCCCAAACAGCTTTGCTTCTATAATACATCTAAAGCATGTTGATGTGAGTCTATTTTTATTTCTACCTTCTAGAAAACTTACCATGCAGTTAACTTTACTGACTTTCTTAATAACTTCATATGGACCTGAATACTTTGTAATCTACCTTAAAAGATTTAGTAGCTTTCATATTAAACCATGTCTTCATTTGTTTTTGAGCTTCCTTCAAATTATCTGTAACTAACTCAACAGATTTGTTTTGGCAGAGCTAACCATCTTTAGCTGTTTATGTCAATTTCATTTCATTTTTTGTGTTTAAACTAAATAGACAACTGTTAGTATAAAAATCAAATTTCAGCTTATTAGAAATCTAAGCACATTTTCTCAACACTATAATCTAGCAAAATTTGTAGATTTATTTAGTCTATTTTATAAGTTATGAATGTTTCATTATAGAATATTTCAGACTAACACATTACTCATTTAAAGGTGGTTGCTAGTGTGTATTTACAGTCCCTGAGACACTTAATATGTGTTAAATTTCATTAGAATCAGTTAAAGTGTAGGTACCTTTATCAGTGCCAAATAAATAATTTTTAAAAATTGTTAACTGTTGGCAGCCATGGTTTGAAAACAATGAACTAATTTTATGAAATTTGCACACCTTATTGACATTATAAAAACAATTAATTGACCAAATTTTGTTATTAAGTTATATTTGTGTGAATTATATAGATGTTGAAAATTAGCCCATTTTCAGAAGTCCTATAATACTCTGCTAAGACTTAGGTACTAGCTCATAGAGTTAATGGCTCAATGTTATAGGACTAGATACATAAGATAAAAAGCAATATTTGGAGAAATATTTTTTAGTGCTATTTCACAGATACATGATACACATTTCTAAAATTTAAAATTGATATGTTTGTATTTAGGTACTATATTTTTAAAATTATACATTTTATTTTTCTATCAATTTCTTGCAACTTATACCTAAATGTTTACCTGATTGGAGGCAGAGCAAGAATCAGAAAATTTGGTGTATGAAAACAGCTTTTATAAGCCACACATAGTCAAAATACAAAGTCACAGAATTCCATTTTTAAAACTATATTCCAATTTATGCTTTATTATACAATTTAGACAGGCATGCTAGAAACAAAGAAAATAAAAATTGGTACAATAGAATATCTTCTATGACTTAATAATTTTTAATTACAAAATTTGATTTTTAATACTTCTCAATGGGCAATGGGTATCAAACTTACAGTTTCAGAAATAACTGATGATGGATATGGGTGATTAAGGCACAAGCCAACACTTTTTGTGGACACGAGTGCTTAAATAGAAATTTCCAATTTGGACATTGTTATTATGGGGCATCAAATTTACATAACCCACAACTTCTGAAAAGTCAGATTTTGGAAATGGTGACTAAAGCTAGCCTAAATTTGTAAGGGGTGTGGGGCCATAACTGGCAACATACATTCAATTAAATAAGTTTTACATTGTAAATCAACTACCCATCTAGTTTATTTACACTTTTATTTATATCTATTTTATTTTAGTTATGGGTTCCAATGTTGAGCTTAGTCTTAAAAAGAAAGAGCCACTAATTGTTTCCTCTGATTATGATATTCATACTCAAAGACCACTTACACCAAATCATCCTCATTCTTTCATGAGTGATGAACAGATACGTAATATAAGACAGGTAAGTCAAAAATCCTATTTATCATATTTGTAATAATGATGAATGTTTGCTACTATACTGGGATGGCTTCAAGTATTTACTAAAATTTGTTACTTTCTATGGGTTAAATAAAATATTAGCATAGGCTATCAGGCAAAAAATATGTAGGTACATCAAAAGATCCACAAAACAATTTGGTATTAGAGCTAAATCTTATATAGATATTGCCTATAGTTTGTCTGAAGGGATGTTACCATCTGAATGGTTTAGAAAAGGAATCTTAAAAATTGAATTAAAATTATGATTGTTGTCCATGATAGATTTTGTAATAATTGTCAAATATTTAGACCACATTCTATATATTATAATACTATCAATTTTCCCCACACATTAATTATTTTAATCAACAGATTTAGTAATACTAGTTCTGGTAGACATACAAAAAACTGTAGTAATGTAGTTCTTCCTAATAATATTACTTATAATATCTACAATTATGAAATTTTTGGTATAATTTGTCATATTGGTTCTTCAATCAACCATCTCAAAAGTTGATTTTGTTCTGCCTTTTAATTCAACTAGTGCTTATCTAGCTTTTTGTAATTTAAATGATAACTAGATTATAGGAAGAGTGATGGTTGTGTACACATAAAATTGGATAAAACTCACCGCTGAGTGTCTCCCACCATATTTCTTGTTATTGTTTTGCATTTTAACAACTTTACATTTGTTCATTTCTGACTGGATCGTTTCATGGATTTTGATTTTCGGATAAACTAGATAGTACTTTCAATCATCAAGCTTGACTGACAATCCAATCATGCTTCAGCTTGAGTGTAGAAAAAGATGCACATAATTGCCTAATTTTGATTTGATCTTGAAAAGAGGTTGTTTTTATGTTGAAGCCATATATTTTGCACATCTTTTAGTTGGATTATATCTATTTCTATGATGTTAATACTGTCGAAGGCTTGAAAGACTTTAATTTATTATTATTTTAATTTTGTTTGTTTGCTGCAGTAAAGATTTTATTCCACATATAGTAGGTGGTAACAGTGGTTGGTAACTGTAGCCACTATTTTTATGTTATTTTAATTTTACTGAGATAGTTTTGATTACATTACTTCTACTATAACAAATTGTTTTGTTTTAATTTTCCTAGAAAAGTGAACCACTATTTGAACACAATTACCATTATTGGGAAACTAGACGACAATGGAAACCACATTACAGCTATATTTTAAAAAGTACACAGCTTTGTGACGCTAGTGGCTCACCTGACACACAGTATATTGGTGAGCAAATTAAACATACTCTTGGACCGCATCACAATACTTCACAACCAGGAGCACATTTTGATTGGGGATCATTTAAAAATGGTAAGACTATATTATGGTAGACCATAAAGAACCAAATCCAGAATTAACTAGGTTTTTGACCAATATTTACTGTATTTAAAACAAGTTAAAAATTTTCAAATTGGCATCCTTTGACATTAGGACAGTTCTGTTCCTGTAGTCTCCTTCAAATACTATGACACACTTTACAGCACAGATCAGGGGGTTAAAATTGTTCCGCTTTTTAATTATTACTGGTGTTATTTATTTTCGGGCATTCTCTGCAATTGCCTATCGAACTTAGAATTATAAATTAGATATTATATTAGCTATGTATATGAAAATGGTTGAGCAGAAAATTTTAACCTTTTACAGAACTACTACCAATAAAACAACTCATCTGCTTTAGACCATCCCAAGTAATCATGGTTCCAAAGACGCTCTCAAGTGAACCTGAACCCAGCTTTAGCAGATACTTCTCATTACTTTAGACTATTCATTATTTCTGTAACGAAATATATATTTTGTCATCCCAACAATAGATTACGGATTGGAAAGTATTTAACTTATAAGTGAATACACATATATACACTCCATATTTTTAGAAAATAAAACTATCGCTCATTTTTCTCATGAGAATAAAGATAATTTTGTAAAGATTGACGCTGAACGAAGAAATCCCACCAATGTTCCAGGACCAGTGACAATGCGCTACGGGCGTGCAAACCTAGGATATTTTGCTCAGAAATACCCAGGTAGATAATAACTGCTTAATTTAATCATTTTTAAAATGTAATTCTCCATGACCGAGTTGGCTAAAGGGTTGTACTCTAGTTGGTGCCGATCCTCAGATCTTCATCCGGCGTGGGTTTGAATCTCGTAGGGGGCGGACTTTCATTACTCTCCTCAACAAATGAATATACTGGTATTAAAGTTTTAATTTAATCCACTGAAGATTTAAACAAATTGGTTTTGTAAACCCCTTTTAAAACCATTCTTTAGTATTTTCAACAAGTGGTGATTGTCATTTAGAGAATACACCACCAAACTATCAACTTCTTCCGAGATCCAAAAAAGTTGTCAAACACTTCGAGAATTATTAAATTCTTGTTTCTATTGGGCTTCAATTGATTTCCTTAGCTCAATTTTATTAATTTTTGATTACGCATTATTGAATTATAATATTCATTAACAGTTTTTGCAGAGTTGCTTTTCAAAAATCCTTTATTACAGTAAGATAAATTTAAAATTATTATCACCTCTTATTGATGTTATTTTCATTGTATAGTGGAGCACACTTGGTTCCGTTCAAATTGCGATGTTAAAGAAAAACACCAAAACTTCACAACGAACTATACCTTTGCTGATTATAACTTACTTAAAAAGCTAAAACAAGACGAGGTATCAAAGCATATAGATATTTTCCCACATATCACAGAATATATGGATCGGTATATGCTTGGAAGGAAAGTTCCTTTTCATCCTAAAAAGTAAGACATTCTACAAAAGATTTACTTACAACAGAATCTTTTTTTAACAATTTCCAGTTAAAATCGTTTTAAACATGGCGGAAAAAGAAGAGGGGGTGGGTAGTCGCTACCCTTTAAGGTTTTCTCAAAATTGCTTGAAAACAATGAAACCGATTTACATGAAATTTGGAATCTGCTCACCAAATATTCTTGTACAGTTTTGACGTAAAAAGTTTTGGGATCCGACTGCAAATAAAAACAATCCAGAAGCCAAAAAATAATAGAACTGAATAATAGTAAGTAGACTATAATGACCACACCTGAGCAGCTATTAGTTTTTAGGGTGGGGAACAAGCCTGATTTTAGACCCGCTTCCCCTTTTTTCAAAATTAAAAATGCCCCCTAATTTTGCCACAAAAATTACCTGTTAACTCTCTTTTGCCATGCGCTTTACAGATATTTTTTGTATTACTCATTAACTTGGTATAGCGCACTGAAGCTACCGTGCTACTACAGCATTATGAACATAATTTCAAGACAACAGAGAGTGCACTATATCATACATTCAATCAGTGCATATTTTATTTCTACAGCACAAATACTTTAATAAGTAGCATATAAAGTAGTTTGATTTGTTGTTGTTGTTGATCTTCCGCCGGTTCGACAAAATCCTCTGTCATATACACCTGCCGGTTGGCCGGTCGGTCCTCCGCTGGAATTGTAAGCACTTTGTTGTTGTACAAGAATGCTGGTGCTGATCGTTGGCATTCGGCGTATTGCTTCACAGTTTGGGCAGTCAATTAGTAGGTGTTTGGTGTCCTCTTCTGCTTCCTTCCCGATTCTTAGGAGGGGCAGTGGCCCGTCCTTAATTGGGCCAGGATAATGGCATCTTGTCTTGTAATTGATGAATAGTCCTTGATTTTGGCACTGCTATGGGTGCTCCAGTGCAGGTACTTATGTACAAAGCTCTATGCAGAAGATGTTTCAGCAGTAAGTCAGGTTGTGTTTATAAACAAGTGGTGGATGGTAACAGCAACGCTTCTTTCTCAAATGACAATGGTTTGCATTGTGAACCGGATGTTACTTCGCTTGATTGTATTGACAATGTTGATAATTTAATTGCACCAAGTCGAATAAATAAAAATCTTTTCAAAAGAAAACGAGACTGTCCAGATGTTCAGGACGCTTCCGTTCCAACTTCAAAGCTAGCTAAAATTGATCCACCAAGAAAATAATGGAATCGTTCTGACTTTTTTAGTCAAGCTGGCTAACATTTTTATCTTGAGCACCACCATATCTTCAGAAAACAGTGGATTATTGATCACCCAAGTTACCACAATGGTTGAATCAGTTACTTCGCATATCTCCGAAGTAATATCTTCTCATGCGTTTATGATGCTCTGTTTCAGATAATTGAGTCTTTGGTTTATTGCTGAACACCTGGTTTTGGAGTAATCCCCAGAGAATGAGACCTTGCAGGCCATTTCATGGCACCACGGCTGCTTATCAATTTACTCACAAAATGTTTCTGTATTTCGTGAAGCAGAGTTGAAATCATTAATAATAATTAAGGTTCGGCTACATCTGGGCAACCCAGTATATTCCAGGTTTTTGAAAACAGTCATTTTTATAACTGTTGTGAGGCTCGTAGAGGATGTTTGTTCTTTTGTGCTAATTTTTATAATTATTGTTCTCTGATGTCCCTACAATATTGACTTGGGTGCTATGGACATTAGTGAACAAGCTTCTAGTGTAAATCTAGCTTAGTAATATATTGGCTATTCATGCTTATTTAAAATTCAAAAATACCCGCCATATTAAATGAAGATACCATTCTTTTTTGGGTGTATATGGAGCCTTTTGACTCACCAAAATAGCTGACTTCCAGATTTTGAAAACTGTAGGTATATTCCGGACCAACTTCATTTGTCAGAGGGCCATTAGGTAGGTGACCTTTGGTGTCCACAACACTCCTAATGTTTTTACACAAGTGACTCTGCAAGGCGTTTTTGAACGATCTGTGATAAACATTAGACGACGAGAGATTAAGCCAAGAAAGTTTGCCTTCATTCCAATATCTTATATTATTTGTTTGCAATATATTGTTGTGTTACTGCTAGCTATACCAATAACCATAAATAACATAGATAACCATAGATAAATGTACATTTCTATACCAATAACTAAATATTGTGTTTTTCTACATTTTTAGTTTATGTGATTACAAAGTTTTACTTCGAAATCGCGACAAAATTTCATTATATTTGGTATGAAAGAACAGCAAATTGTTAAACGTATTATACCTAGGTTATTTTGTTGGAGAAATCTGTCGATTACGTACCTATCTACCTTTGTAACTATCTGCAACTAGGTGTTTTTGCCAACTGATAAATCGATTTTTATTATTACATGTAAGTAAGAAAAGTTATATTGCAGTCAAATTTACAAACCGGAATGTCACTCTGAATGTTTTAATATGCAGCAGGGTGAAGCGTGAGTCTGGAAATATAGCAATGAATTTGATGACATTTGTTGGTATCTTTTCACATTTTATGGGGGAAAACATTCATATCATATTCTGAATATCTTCTCTGTTTAATTCTAAATGAATTTCTTCCAATCAACAGCACAATTCCGAAAGACTTTCGGTTGGATCTGACTGCACCGTGCGTGATACGGTCAGCCAATGATTCATTCGGAGTAAACGATATTTAACATGCCCCCACAGATAGAAATCCAGCGGAGACAGGTCCGGGGAAGGCGAGCGGGTCTGGGTTTCGGCGGCCGATCTATTTGTATGCGAATTTAGCATCTAGCTAATCTCTTCCCAAAACGGGGAAGCATTCCATCTTGTAGGAAGTACCTTGGGTAATCGGCGTCTGACATCCTCTGCTAGACTTCTATCTGCGGGGGCATGTTAAATCTCTCGTTTACTCTGAAACAATCAGAGAAGAGGAACACTTGGGTTGAACATATCACGTACGTGCAGTCAGATTTAGCCAGAAGTCCTTCGAAATGTTTATGTTGCTAGCAAGAAGCGCATTTACATTGTTTCGAATTAAACTAAGAATATATTTATGACATGTTATGAATGTGTTTTGCATATTGTACTATTCAGAGTTTTGTATTTTAACCTTAAAATTTTGTGAAAATATAAATATAATTTCAACAAATTCCTACCTTTCCTGACTTACGTGTTACCCCGTATATAAATTAATTATCAGATTTATATTGTCTGAAAATTAAACTTTGCGCACAGCATTTTTATCTATTAAGGTGTTTTTTTAATGAACATTTTTTAGTATTTAATCGTACAAATAAACTGATGTGTAGGATATTATACTTTCAAAACAGAAAATTCTATTTTTTCCTTATCTCAAATAAACTTTTATCTTGTCATTTATAATTATTATTCATTGTTTCAAAATTAACATAAATTTTGGCAAATAAGACCAACTATCTATCTAGCTTGATGTTTTCAGAGGTACTCGTACACAATAAAGATTAAAACAATCAAGTGGCATATCAAAATTTGTTCACTCAAAATATGCGCGCTTAATATAAAAGTTAAAAAGTCCTTTAAGAGGAACAATGCTTGTATTGATGAATCTGTATAATTATAATTTGTACTTAAAAATATGACTCTACTCAAAGACAACTCTGTAGATGTTACAGACTTATCAATGTGAAAGCTATATACGACAATAAAGAGGGACATGACAGTTTGTATTATATAAAGTTTATTTATTATATAGTTCATTTATTACAATTTAGACAACGTTTTTATGTAAAATCAGACTGAAAATTCCATGTGTAATAAATCTATTGTTCAGTCGTATTTCTGATAGTACATACCTACTACATAGCTTGTTTATTTTTAATAAGTAGGCCGCCCTATGTATCATACGCTATATATCAACTGTCATGAAATAAAACATTATTACTAGTTTTATTTTTTGTATTTCCGATAAAAATATTATACGCATGAAGTTCTAAATGGATGAATATCCAACAATTCAGTTCTAGGGTCCAAAGGTTTCCTAGGAAATTCTCATTGAGGAAAGTTCTGCAAATCATTCAAAAGTCGACGTTCCTAAAAATCGTATTTTTAATGTTCATCCAATAGACCTATGACAGGGATATCTATAGTAGAATTCCCTGACCTATAATTTATGGTATTGCCTGATGACAAGCATTTTTTTAATTGGCTTGGTCTTACATTTAGGAGAAATAGGTTTTCATGAGAAGATATTGGAGCATGAGGTCAGGAATGGGAAGAAAGAAAAATGCAAAGAATCATCACAGTATCGATTAGGATCAACAAAACATCAATTAATTGCTAGGCTTGTGGATGTGGAAAGGCACATATATTGCACTTCCATAGCTATGGCTGTAAATGAATTAACTAAAGTTCAGGAAGAAGTAATGGCATGTGGGAAATACAGAGTAACAGCCAACATGATACGCACAGTTTATGCTGAAGCAATAATGAATATTCCCTTTTATTCACATCCCAAATTACTTGACTTGTTAGAGAAAATGGTTTGAATATTGCACTTCACAAAGATCGCTTTGCTGCTGCTAGAATGGTTGGATACATTAGTGAATACATGCACACAAGACTGCTACGACATTTAAGTAAGAATAAAAGGTTTCCAGTTTCTCTAATTTTAGATTCCAGCACTGACTATTCTGATGATCATTATTTAATAGTTTATATCAAATCTATTAAGCAGGTACGCAATCAGGAAAATGAAATGTCAGAAGAAATACCACATCTTTATTTCAAGTTGACTGACTTCGATGAAAATGCTGACACATATATGAAATATCTAAAACAATTATTTTTTGAAGATAAATCTGGTCACGGAATTAATATGGAAAACATGATGAGATCCCGGTTAATAGCGTTTGATATGTCTGGTAAAAAGGGAGGCTTGATAGCAAAGTTAAGTGAATTTATTGGAAACCCCAATGTTATTTGTGCTTGGAAAGAATATAACCACTTTTCTCTTCTAGAAACAGGTAAACAATGTATACAATCTTTACATAAATAGAGGCCATAAGCGTTAACTCACGGATTGCGCCTGGGGTGTTTTAAACACCCCAGAAAATTTTAAACCCTCTGAAATTAGTGAAGTACTTAGTATTTCGCTTAGATATTCCATGACTTTTCTACAATATTTTAGTTGTTTCTTATGAAAAAATATGTATTCAAATATTGTGATCACTCTAGGCTCTAGATAAATATTTACCATGGATTACGCATGGGGTGTGTGAGACACCCCAAAATTA
>JAUYWI010089664.1:0-12397 GCA_034780595.1 Parotoplana pacifica | reverse complement strand
GGTCCTGTGTAGGTCTAAGTCACCAAGTTTCTGAACCTGACGCCAATCAATTAGTAGACCAGTAAATTTATCTGCTAAAGCTCACTATTTTGCAAGAGAACAAAATTATTTCTTTCTTTTGGCCAGTCACGAATCAAACCAAATCAGGCCTCCCAAAATATTTCTGTTCACTGCGAATGACTAAGTATTCGAATGGATGTTATACTGATTTGAACTGGAAGAAAGGAGGTTGATTGTGTAGCTCAGTGTCACTTATGCAGGATCAGATCCTCCGCTAGCCAGATTGCAACTCTTCTATATGTATATACATAGAGTGAAGTGAAACTATTTTTATAAACTACTTTGATAGCCAGTCGTCAGTGATATCATTATTCTGTTATGTATTTGTGACTTTCAATGACAGCTAACTGTCTTTATTACTGTGTACCAGTTATTGTTTGGGACGGGGGGCAGTTTGCAATTGTTATTGTTTTTTTTTATGTTGATGTTATTGTACTTGGCACTTTCTGCGTGTAAACACAGCCGAGGTTATTAGTAGTTCAACATTTTCTGAAAAATGAAACTTTTTCCAATTCCAGGGCGTGTATCAAACAAAGCCCTTTTTAGTAGGCCGCCTAAAAAGTTGATTTGTAACGTTTATAAAGCAATATTTTGATTGTTGCACAAGGAAATTGAGTCTTGTTAAAATATGTAGTGAGGAAATATTGTTTAAGAAAATGCTATCAATTACTCATGTTTTTTTAGTTGATTTGCTTTTTTGGCAGAGAAACGATAAACTTGCGAATAATTCAGGAATGTAAAAACTATTAATTTCAAGTCAGTTGACTTTTTAATGCGAAGGGCTCAAAACTGCTCTAGTTTCTACTATTCTACAAATCGCATTATTCAAAGCCAAGTAGTCAATTGCCATTGGCTTTATTTTATTTCCTGTTTTACTAATTATTCTTTTACTTGATCACAATTTAAATAGTATTGTAATTATATATTTATTAAAATAGTGCCAGCATTTTGGCAGTCATTTCTAAATCAAAATACTTTTTGCTGGACAGCGCTGACAAGTTTTTTTATTGATTTCCGGATGGCAGGTAATCTTTCGTGGATTTTCGCGTTTTTTGAAGCCTTTGAGATTCGTTTAAAGCCACCAAATATGTTTTAGGTGTCACTGAGTCACTCAATGGGTCAGGCTATATCTTGCACATAAATCTAGTAAACTATAAGGCTACAGATTCCTACAACTAAATGTTGGATTCCTACCTTTAGATACACTCTGGGACATAAAAGCTCAACCACTTTCCTCTGGCTACACTGAACACGAAACCCAGAAATATTGTAACCACAATTTTCAGATTGTTGCCACTTCTGTGGTCTGTAATTTTAAGTGTTAAGTTTAAATAGTCTATGATGTGGCTTTAATAGCAATGGTCTATTTCTGTGGCTTAATCTGTTTTTTTCTCTCAAAAACTATTGACAGAATATAGGCCTTTTTTCTCATTTTCGTTTTTGTTTCAGCTAAAATTCTGTGTTTGGGCAATTGACAGAACATAGAACTAGTTAAGATTCAAAATACATCTTTTCAGGTTGTTTTCAAGATGGCCATTTATCAGTGAGATCCAGTTATTTGCTAGATTTCAAGATAGGACACCTTATTTTCAAATATGATCATCTGTTAGAAAATACGACTCCGGTCATTTGTTAGAAAATACGACTGTGGTCATCTGTTAGAAAATACGACTGCGGTCATTTGTTAGAAAACACGACTGTGGTCATCTGTTAGATATTGTAATCTGGTCTAATAGATGACCGATATGGCATTTTCTAGCAAATGACTAGCCTAACTGATCACCATCTAATGCATGACTGGTCTAACAGGACCGGATTATGATTATCTAACAGTTGATTAAAGTTGTAATTTCTAACAAATGACTGATCTAACAGATAACTGCATCTGTTTAATAATATCTGAAAGTCGATATCATATGCGTAGATAGTGGTCATGTTTGACAACAATAAAACGATCTTCAAACTCTCTGCGAATTGTTTTGCTGTACAATAATACCTACATATATGAATGCTAGTGTTTTAAGCAACTATGTACATGGAAATAAATCCTCAGTAGAATGTGATTGTACTAATTAAATCCACTCACGTTAAATTTTAGCTTTAGGATTACCAGTCTTGTGTGGGAAGTTGTGGCATTTAATACTTTATTTTCGATAATGCAAAAAAAGACGCACAGAATATTTGCAGGATGGTTTATTTTTTGACACATTTGTTATCATTTAAAATTAAAAGATAATCCCATCTTTAAAAACTTGTTTTGTAAGGAATATTATATTGCGCCGATCATATTATACTGAAATTATTGTATATGACACTTAAATTGGGCCTCTGCCTATAAATGAAAGATGACTCTAAGAAAGGCCTGAAATTATTCGGCCATGTAATGCATTGATTGTGTTTATTTCATTTTTAATTGTCTGTGATTAATATTTATACAGTATTATCTGTTAATTTGAATGTAAATCCAACAAATCATTCAAAATGATTTTTGTGTACATTATTATCTCTTACTTTATCTGAAAGTAGCATTCGACATTCAACTATTGTTGAATTTGTGATTGTAGCAGAGATGTATTGTAATGTATTCTGTTAATCTGCACACTGAATTAGAACAATATAAAAATTATTGATTGATTGACTTTAAATATAAAAAAATATTTTTTCTTTTGCCTGACAATAATTGAATGGACATATCCCAGACAGCAGAGCATTCATCACTACGCTCGCTCGTCAGCGGTCGGGGTGGGTGGTTTACGAAATTTTGAAATAGACTCAAAATCATGCCTGATTTAAGGTCGTCTATTACTTAGATACCTATCTAAGACGGCCTATCGCTGCATAGTCTGGAAATTTAGATTTCTCTATAATAAATAAAGACCATAAAAATGATTCTTGTTTTTATAATATTTTCATTATGAAATACGGCTGACTGTATCAAGCACTTGCCAGAATTCAATACAAACGCATGTTTACTTCCTGAAAGAGATATCGAAATTTAGCAAGACCTTAACAAGGATAAGAATGTTCTGCAATTAAAATTTGTTTGTAAACAAAAGTTATTTTGATGGACTACTTTTAGCATATAGAAAATCAGTTTTCATGCCACTTGATAGAGTCTAGCGAAATTAACCCGCGTATTAAGGGAACTAAAGATGCGTTATTCTAAATCCTCTTGTAGTCATATCTAGGCTTATTAAACATTCTTATGATATTTATCTGAGTACTTCATTTGTATTCAATAGGCTCGTTTGTTACATTAGATATGGAGATGGACCCATTCCATAAATCTTATCATAAAGATTTAAGTTTTTATATCCAAGTGTTTGCTTGAACAAGCGTATATACGTGTGTTTAGTAATTTCTCATGTTTTTGGTAGTGGCTTTTAAATATAGAAGTAAGTATAAGAGCCAATATAATGGATTCAAGTATCCGTCTTCCAATTTATGTCAAAATTACCAATTACCAAATTCTAAAAGGTGTGCTGCAGCAAGTTTGTAACAATTTTATGTAATGATTGCCAGGACTGACTGTTTGAGTGTATTTATAAAATTTATTTGTATACAGGGAATACTTTAAGTACCTTATAGTAGTCCCTGTATGTATAGTTATTATTTTATGCTTGAGCACATCTAAGTACACGTATGTCAATATATTAAAATGTCAAAAAAATGGAATTGTTACATTAAGTTTAATTTACTCAAAAAACTGGTGTCATAAATGACACATCATCGTTTTAGATTATGTAAAATCTGCAGTCGTCTATTTAGTATTAAAGATTCTTTGTATCAACTTTTTTTAAAACATACAAAAACACAACATTGGAGACTTCGTAATAAAATTGACGCTTTAAAAATTAAAATTTTGATCAAAAGATTACGTCAAAGCCTATTCATACGCCATTTTGGCTCAAAGAAGCTATGGTTAGTTCATATAGCCATTAAAATTTGTCTCGAAAAAATAAACAAATTTGATGTTATAGAGTTCTATGTACGTAGGTTTCTGTTGATAAATATCTAATATTACACATAATCGTGTTTTAAATCAAATATACCTATTGGTCTAATTTGATAACAACAGGAAGTATCTTTTTAAATAAATATTTGTTATAATCTACTAATGGTTGTTTAAGTTTATTTATAAAAAAATGACCTTGATTCTAGTCCAATAAACAAATAACATTTTCAGCTGTTTCAAGGACGCCATATTTGGGGGAATCTATCAGCTGAGTCCGTTTGTTTCTATAAACAAAAATCATTAAAAGTATCCATTGTTAGCTGGCGAGAGATTCTACCACAGATTGAATTACTTTGACTGAATGGAAAATTTTTCTCAATATGTTTTCAAATACTTGTAAGTGAATATGAGTCTTGAAAATTACATTATGTCAAAATTTTTATTATTAAATAATGGCTGCCATTTGCAATTTTTTAAATAATATTAATCTATTCTGAGATATATAATCAAAAACTTGTTTTGTTGTCAATAAATTAGCCATATAATAATATTTACAATCAATAATATCATTGTATATATTTTTGGCCAATGAAATAAATAGTTGAGTTAATGTTATGAAATTTTATATGTCACAAAAATACATTCAAGGATGTTCTGTTTCTGGAAATGAATGAAAGTGCTCCCATGATTACTAAAACTACTGCAATTTGGCATTTCATTTTGAATTCCACTGATGCCTGGATTCATTTATTTAAAGTGTGGCCACATTGCACCAAATCCATGGCTTTCAAGCTTACACATTTTATGATAAATAAATATTAGTTCTAATAAATCATATTACATCACAAAATAATGTATTTTTGTGAGCTAATAATATCAGACATAGGCATTTAAAGATATAGCAGAGGTGAACCTCTACTTTTTTACCATATACTTTTTTAAATTGACCTACTCTTAATAAAAATTTTAAAATGAAAGTAGCAGCAGTTCATATTACTTAGTAGTATTAAATTGAGTTGTATAGAAAGTTATTGTATCTATTAATTAATAATGTATAAATTTGTCTGCTTTATAGATATGCACCAAGTACAGATAATATTTGTCTACAAAACAGAAAATATTGTTAGATTTAACATCATAAATATAATAAATAAAAGTATAATTTATGGTATATATTATATTTTATTAATTTATTCAATAAATTATACTTTTATTTATTATATTTATGATGCTAAATCTAACCATTTTGGTCAGTTGAACTAAGTTCAAAACTTATTATATAATTTCATAATAAGTTTTTTGATATTTTTATCCATATAGGTAATAATATAGTAAATGGCAAAATAGTTTATAGGTAGCATCCACCTAATCTTGGGAGGCTGAGAGAGATGCTGATTGAAGAATAGGATCCATGCCCCAAGACTCAACACCCAAGACTCAACACTCTGATTAGCAGTATGCCTTCTCAAGTCAGAACTGTCATCAAAACCGGCAGAAACATTAACTATTGAAGTTCACAGTGTCTTCTTTGCCTTCTCCTACCCTCCCAATGAGAATGAGTAAACAAACAGCCCTCATCAGAACTACCTTTATTTGACTGATAACCACAAAAAATGATTTAATAAACTATAGCAGTCACTTAAAAAAGTAGGATGGACAAAACTTAAACACTTAAGTGTAGTATAATAACTATTTTATACCATATAGATTCCTAAAAGAGTTTTATAACATTAATTTTATCTAACTCTAAATCCAAATTAGTCATAATTTATAAAATTTTATAAAAAATATTATTTTCTAATTTACCTGCCTGATTGATGTCTTTTTTTTACAAATTATTAATGTCAAACATATAATCAATTTTCTTCAAAACACAATTTTATTGCAGACAATTGAGGTTATGTATTATTTTGAGAGGAAAAATCATTGCTTAAGTTTTATGCTTGTTATATTAGATTTTAAGAAAAGTGTTATTTATTTTGCATTGTTATATCGATAAAATCATCGAACTAAAAGTTCCTACCAAATTTTTATAAGTAAGTTCTTTGATGTCCCAAATTATATATTTCCAGTTTTGTTTCCACATCCCCTTACCAATATAGGCAGGCTCTAGGCATTAATGTCCAACATCATTTTTAAAGCTACACACAGTACCTATCAAAAGTTGATGCAAGCTGATTTTAGTATTAGTAAGCTCTATTATGAGTGTGAAATTTACATCAGATTATATATAATTTTTCAGCTTAATTTGGTTTGTTGAGGCTGTTCTTTTACACATTTATGAGTTTTTTTGTATTTGACATTCTTATTTGTTATTTAGCTTCCATATTAATTGAATGTTGTCAGTTGCAATTGTGTTCTGCCCAATACCTCTGAATAAGTATACTTAAATTCTTTGCATATTTAGAGTAGTTTAGTAAAACATTTCACAAGGTACTTAAAAAATTGAAAAGATGATCTAAGAATATTTTGTAAAATCAAATTTTGTGGTTCCATATTTTAAATAGTTTATTGGCTTTTGTACCAATTTTTTAATTATTTTTATTTTTTGTGTCCCTAGCATACCCATATTCAAATAGTATATTGCTGATGAGGTTCCACCCCACACCAATAAGGGTGGGCTCCAGTCATCCATGTCCAAAATCAAATTTCAGAAGCTGTATGCTATCCAAATCAATTTGATGCAAACTGATTTTGATATCACTGGATAGCAAATTTGATGCTCTATTATGAGTATGAAATCTGCAGAATCAATAAAAATTATTTGACAATAATGAATTTTGTGATTTTAATTTTTAACTTTAATTAGTCTACTTTATAGAGAATGCCTGTTTTCCTGCCTCTTTTTTAATAAATTTTGCTTGTACTGTAGTTGAATTTGGTGAGGTAACCACAGTGCTAATTCCATTAATCAGAAAGGTTTATTAGATGAAAGATAGGTATTATATAACAAATCTAAAAATTAATATCATTTAGAGTTATCTTTTTGAATTTTATGTCCTCTCTTTGAAAAATATTTGCAGAGTGCCTGTAGCCAATGATTAGTGATGATTTTCTGAAGTGGTGCATTTTCTTATTGGGACTCATATACTTTTGGCTATCATTAGACTAAAGATATTGACATCCTCATTTAACTATGTACTATATTAAATCATCTTCAGAGCATTACTGTTATTTAATGTGTTAATTAATCTGTTACATATTATACTATTCCATAAACAATAGGCATTTCCCTCTTACATTAAACCTATCCATAAATGATAGACATTTCACTGTTACAATATCATAAGTTCATTATATATTATTAGTAGTATGTTTGGTCCATAGATATTAAATTATATAGATATATCTAGATCACAATATAAACTAAAACAGATTTAAAAAGTTCCATTGGGCACTGCCATTAACTGATAATAGACTTATTTCTTCCTTATAAATTATGATATTGCATTGGATATTAGTCCATTATCATCTACTACATGTAATATGACACATGGTTTAACATTCTCATGTGATCTAGTTCTATCTATAGAATTAATAACTGTGGTATATTTATTAGTTTATGTATGATATTACAAGTGAATTTACTATTTTTCATTCCAGCCATCCAACTGAACCTGAGGACTGGGAAGTATTAAATACAGAAACAAAAAAAGAAGATGATGACTCTAGCAGTATTGGTATGTATTAGAGATTGTTATTTTGACACTAATTGTAATACATACATAGTATGTGGAATTCTATGATTTATCAATATTTTGAACTTTTTGAAATATAGAAGTATCTTTTTGAAACTTTAAAGGAACAGATAGTAAAGTGACTCAGTCAGTATTTAGTTAGAACATATCTGGATATTTAAAAGCTTAAGTTTAATAGACATTGTTTTGTTTATTTCTTAACTGATATGCTGATATTTACAAAAATCATGCATTTTTCCCTAGCTTTTGATGAATGACATCTGAATTACACATTGAAAATGTCAAAATATATTTGCCATATACCTCTCAAAGCTCTCTTTACTTCTATTGTCATGAAAGAAGTAAAGTCGAGCTTTGAAAGGTATGGAAAGCGGAAAGGTAGGAGGACCATCTGGAATTACTAGATAATATTTTTGGCATCTTATCATGGGAGTCAGGTGTTGTTGGAAATAGCAAATAGGATTTTGCATGTACACAGTATGCTAGAAGAGTAGAAGAGCAGTACATTCAGTTCAATATTTAAAAGGAAAGGTGGCTCATATAGAGGTGTAAAGTGGAGCATGGAGCAAGGATGTTTAAGCCAGAATATGGAAAATTGTCGACATCAACAAGTTGCAGTATGGTTTTATGCCAGGTAGAGAGACAATTGTTGCTATTTTTATTACAAGAAAGATGCAAGAAAGTAAACATAGGAAAGCCAAATATCATGGGATGTGGAATGAGTAACGAAGTCTCAGTGAAGGTAAAGACTGCCCTATATAGAATATGTGGCAAAAGAGTCCTGAACAACTCATTGCGGTGCAAAAAGTGTGAAAAGTGGATCCATGGTAGATGCTATGGAAAGAAGACAGTCACTATCCCAATGACTACTGATGAAATGTATGCAGGGAAATGAATCTGATAGAAATGTTACAGAGCTTGGAAATATAGAAGATGAGGTATTAAAAGAGCTTGGTAGGGTGAAGGAATTTTATTACTTGGGAGATATGCTAAGTGCAGGAGGAGGCAGCGAATTGGCAGTAACAAAGAGAGTAAAATTTGGCTGGCAACGGTTTAGAGATCTGGAATTAGTACTGTGTGGCTATAGACTGACTCTTGCAATGAAGGTGTAAATATATAGCACATGTATTAGACCAGTAATTATGTGGCAGACGGAGCTGACTAAGGTGGTGTGGTTACGTCCTGAGAAAGGAAAAAATAATGGAGTAAAAAGGGCATAGGTACAATCTCGAAGTGGAAGGGTAGAAGGAAAGAGGCACCTAAAGTTGACCTGGAAAAGTATGGCAGAGAGAGAATGTTGAAAGGTTGAATTGAAGATAAAAGCGCTGGAAAATTGGTAGCTGTTGGAAAGAATGAGGGTTGGCGACTTCCTGTCAGAGGAAGTAGGCGTTATATGAAATGGAACAGAGTTTGATATGAACAAAAATAACATTTAAGTCAAACAGTCAAAAGTATTCACCACCATTGTCGGTTATTAAATCAAAATCAGTATCCTTCTTTCATGAGTAAACAGAGGTAACTGTTGATCCAGAAATTCTTGAGGATCATCTCTGTTTTGATATTGCCATTACGGATTGCTTCTAAACATGGGAAAATGTACGTATCACAGATATTTGAGTCAGGGGAATATGTTGGAATTTTAGTACCTTTTTATATTGTCATTCAAGAATGTTGTACTTTCATCTGACACGTGTGGTCTGACATTTTCGTGTGTCAAAACCATAAGCTTTTTTTGAATTCCAAGTGGTTGTTGCATTATGTCTTTCAAAAAATTGACGTATACATCGGAATTTACTGTTCTATTTTATACAGTATCTTGAAAAAGTGTTTCCCTTGTAAGTTTACAGCTACTATAACCAAATTCATCGAACGTTAAAAAAACGCAATCTTTTATAAAACAACCTATTTAAGTATATATAAATTCAGAAAAATAAAATTTGTTCGCAGTTATGGGATAAAAAAATAATAATAAGAATACTTTTTCGAAAACTAGTTTCTTTATTGTCAAATCGAAAAAGTGATAGCGATATTCAAATTTAAATATACAGATATAGATATCAACATTAACATCGAATCATTCAAGCAAAGATATATAGGTATACATTTTACATAGAAAACGAAGTATTTACATTGAAATCAGCATTTACATATTATTAAGTCGGGTTTTAAATAATTAATAAAATAAAGTTTTATTAAGTTCAATTTAGATAGTGTAGGATTGAATATTTTATATAAGAGTCGTCGTCGTGTATCCATCGGTTCGGTTGTCGAGCCCTGGTGATCCTAGACACGACATTTGCCCATTGCTCTCGATCCATGGTCAAGCTGTTGAGTGCAGTTCCCTTGGTGCCTGTGAGCTCGAAAATACCATCCATCCATCTTGCTTTCGGTCTACCTCTTCTCCTTGTTCCTTCTGTCATCCCTTCCATAATTTGCTTTTCCAGATGGTTGGCATCTCTTCTTTTAATGTGTCCATGTTGGTTTTCTGTCATGTCAGGATTTTCTTGGAGCAAAAGTACTGCAGTAGGGCCCCGGGTATTGCTACAGCGCAGACCCAACTAACTAGGGCAGTATCCGGTTAACCGGGATGTGTGTCGCCGCTGTTGACCATACGTAACAGTTCATCCACCGCCGAGCACTGTCAAAGACATCCACACCTGCTGCTGCCCAGGTGTGTCACCGTAACCCTGGTAGGGAGGCTGAGGGTAACTCACACTTGCCCAAGGTGTGACCCTAGACTAGGCAGTAGGGTGGGACGTCTTAGAACCCCTTTGCGGACTGCGGATGCCCGGTTCCGCCTGTCTTCCCTTGACTCCAGAGGCAAGGGATGTCACCCCTTTCTACAGCGAGAGTAAGCCGTAGCCGTAGCCGTACAATTACATTACAAATATAACTATTTAATGCTAAATGATTACCTAGAATTTCTTCTAAAATTTAAAGTACAATAAACTGTAAGGATGATTTATTTAAATGTTATAGCATCAGACTCCCTGAACGAAATAAATAAAATACTTTTAAAAATAAAATCGCACAATTAAATCACATAAATAAATAGCCCCAATACATTATCTAATAAGTAGATCTAATTTGTAGTATTATGTAATCACAGTTTAGAAACTGAGTTCTATCCTGAAATTCTACACTGAAATTTATCTTTACGACTTTTTCAAAACATTTTCAAAAATTAAACATTTCTAAAAGCAATCGTTTTAGAATGTTTTCCCATTTAGTAATAAATATTTATGTAGTTCTACAACAATATATGTATAGTATTGCAAATGATTTTGTGAATCTAAAAGCTCTACAGAGAGACTAAAATATATGGTGTCCCATGAATCATTGCCGTTTCTAAAAATATAAAATTATTTTTCTTCCGTGAATTTATAGTACAATATAAATACCCCAAAAATTGAAAATTTCTACCAGCTTCATTTACAGTGACGTCGGAGAATATCAAACTGTTTAATGAGAAGGTCTTCTTCTTCTTAATTCTGGACCGAGGGAGAAACTGGATGATCCTTGACGGGGTTGCTAAAAATTAACTCAAAGCTGGGTCTGGGGTCATTGAAGGTTTTTTTCTCTTCATTTCCTAACGGGAGCAAGCAATAAGGAGATGATCTGCATCCTCTTCCTCCTTGGCTGTTAAGGGTTTCAAATGGTGTTTCTGTTTAGCTCACTCATGTTGTCAATCTTCTGGAGAGAGGACTTACTGTACGTAAGGACTCTGATGCGATTTGCAGACCTTTCCTTCTTTGCGTGGAGGATGGTCAGGAGGCCTCCTCAAAGCCATCAGCTCCGTTCTGCAGCTGGAGCAGTATTTCCCAGCCGGGATCGTTTCTCTATCAGTGCTGCCGTTTTTCCAGCAGATGACAATACTGCCACCTCCATCTGTAGTGCCCCGATAGCACAGCCGTCCGTTTACGTAATGGGGTCAGCCGCGTCGAGGGTTGCCAGGTAATTCATGGCTTCTTCATTCCGTTATTTAGCTTCCCTCACTCTAGTGGTAGTAACATTTATGTGAGTCCTGATCTCTAGGCATGCAGTATGTTTACGCCATGGTGGACACCGGCTCCTTTAGCTCTATCTTATCTAGGGATGTTATCGTAGCCACCCTTCGTACTCGCTGCTATACCAACATCCCTGCATCCTCTAGTGGTCTTAAATCTCTTCTTTTCCTGCTTTGTGGCCAGAATGTATATTGGATCTTGCCGATCACTTCTTAGTGCTCTCTTATAGATTTTAACTGCTTTGGCTTCCCTTCGGTCTTCAAGACTTTCCAGGTCTGCCTCGATTTCGACATCTGCTGCTCTGGATCTGCTGCAACAACGTATTATGGTTCTTCCTGTCTTTCTCTTGATGGTATCAATCTGTTCTCTGGCTGTTTCACTCATAGACGGCATCCATTTGCCTCCTGCAGATTACATGGCACTGCGTATATAGGTCATATACGCTCTTTTAAGGTGACTTCGTGGGCACCCTAGCCTTTCCAGCTCAGCACAGCTAGTTGGTTGAGTCTTTTACCAGCTTTTTTCTTAGTACTGTTTGCCTAGGCCCTGAAATGGAGCAATCTGTCTAGGGTCACTCTTAGAAAGGTGACTTGTTTGCTCGTTTCAATAGTTTCATTGTTGATCATGATGGGGATATCACGATTGGCTTCCTTGGTCTACGTGGTGAACAGAATGCT
>JAUYWI010089653.1:0-12397 GCA_034780595.1 Parotoplana pacifica | reverse complement strand
AGTTTTACGATGTTTCCTCAATAATTTGTTAGCTGGATTATGTTGGAGTGACTTTAACTTATTAAGGGAATATTTGATCATGTTAAACAAAATAATTAAAATATGGTCCACAGAAAAAAGAATAAATTAATCCTTTCTGCTCAATATTGCCTGTTCATACGGAAACCGAAACCGAGAATAATTAGACTTGGGAAATCTGCCTTGATGAGTATGAAAAAGATCTGGGATAATACAATGTTTCAATCCAAACTTAAACTAAACTAATTAGTTCTTTATGGTGCAAAAATATGGGCCATGAAAATTAAAGATGAAGAAAAATGGATAGATAGTCGGACAAACTTCTGGATTGCCAATCAAATCAAATGTGTTCAAACCTTGGAGGCTCGCATTGTTTTCAAAGTCTAAGATACTTTGGTCATATTGTTCGGAAGGATGGAGAAAGACATTATGTTATCAAGATACACGGGAACAAGAAGGCAAGGACGACCGCCAATTACCCGGATTGAAACAATCAAGAAATACTCATTAATGAACTTGACAACGCTTGCTCGTGACCGTAGAAAATGGAGGAAACTCCTATATGATATCACCAGGAACCGTCATCGGTTCGACGGCACAATGTGAGTAGAATTTATCATTTCAAAAGTAATGACTGAAAGTCTTGTTTAATATACCTAATGATATTATACTTACAATCATAACATTAGCATCAATGCCATCTCCAGATGCCAATATACTTGATTTTTTCTGCGATAGATTAGTTAAATATAAACACATTCCAGACAGAAAATCTTTCGGTTGACCAACGTCCATCCAAAAGCCTACAAACAAAATGTTTTAAATTATTTATATATGTAGTTAGAAAAAAATAGTGCAAACAGAATAATTAGCGTATTTGTTCATTAGAAAGGAAAAATGGCGAATGATAATAATTTGATTCCAAATAGTTTGCTTTCAATCCGATCACACTTTCTTTTGTGTGAAAAATCCGACACAGTATTAAATAAAGATTTTGTGAAGCTCTTTATAAATAAATGTAAAATATAATTCTTAATATCAAGTAAACTAAATCTAATGAAAGTATTTTAGTTGTCGTTGACATTATTTGTTACATAATAGTTAGGAAAAACATTACAGGAACTTCTATCATTTTTGGAACTACGGTTACGACAAAAATGTTTGACCTATGGCCTATACATAAATACTTGTTTTATTCCAAAAGAAACATATACTTAGTGCCAACTAGCTATTTTCATCAAAAAAACTCAAAATACAAATGAAATAGATTTAAAACCACTGTTATACATAATATGTATAACAGTGGTTTTAAATCTATTTCATTGTTCTCTGCCTTAGGGCAGGTCCATGTCTATGGATTCCACTTTCTCCACTGTTCCCTATTACGTGCCAATTCCCTAAGATCTGAATACACTCTTACAAGATCCATTAACATGTTTTTACTTGGTTTATCTTGACTTCTTTTTCATAGAAGTCTGCCTTCAATAACTTATTTTTAGTAGGTTATCTCTCACTATGTGACCTAGCCAATTTTTCTTATGTTTGGTAATTGTATTTAGTAGGTTCTTTCTTCATTGATATCCGGTAAGACTTCTTCATTTGTCTTCTTCTCTTGCCATGAGATTTTCTGCATTCTTCTCCATATCGATTTTCTTATCACTTTCATGTAGTGTCCACGTCTCAGAACCAAATGAAGCATGCTCCAGATTAGTGTGTCACTCTTTTCATCTGTGTTTCTACTTTCAGACTCTTGGTTAGAAATTCTCTTTTTTTGTAAATGCTGTCTTTGACATTGCAATTCTAGTTCGAATTTTTTCTTGACATCTTCCGTCTGACGTAATTATTCCGCCCAAATATTTGAATTTTTTAACTTGTTCTACTTGTTTGCCATTCAGAGTAACATTGACTGGGTTGTTTCCCATTCTTGATATTCTCATTACCTTTGTCTTCTTTACGTTGATCCTCATATTGATGGTTTTAGCTTGATCGTTGAGCTTATTTATGAGTCGTACTTCTTGTATTAACTCGCCATCTATGTTAATGCCCTCATTGGCGTTGTCGAATGCTTCATTCATCATGCGTTCGGTATAGATTGAGAATATGTAGTAATCGTGATAACAAACATCCCTGTCTTACTCCTTGTCCTATCTCTGATGGATCTGATTCATTTTTTACGTTCGCCGTTTAATTGATGTAGAGGTCTTGAATGAATCTTCGGTCTTTCCAATCAATTCCTATTCTTTTAAATGTTTCCATGCGATATTCCAAATTATTTAAAAAAATGTAATTGTTGGCATTTGTCTCCAATAACTTAGTAAAGATCCTTAACATAATTTTCGACACATGTGACATTAGGCTGATTGTTCTTTTTGCCTTGGTAATAGACTGCCTGGCGGGTAAATTCCAGAGAGAAGCACCATGAGATATACTGTTGGCGGATGTGGTTTTGGGATTTGAAGTCAGAGGCAGCTGTATAACATAGACTAGACATGTGGAAAGCAGCAATGGAGGACGGAGGAATGCGAATTAGCAGCCATAAAACGGAGTATTTTAGATTGAGAGCAGGCCATAAGTCAGTAAAGGACGAAGAGGTGAAAATACAGGGAGAAAAGCTCAACCAGGTAGAGTTCAAATACCTGGGTTCTACAGTTCAGGCAGATGGTGAATCTGAGAAAGGGTAAAGAAACAGATACAAGCAGGACGGGGTACATGGAAAAGGATAACTGGTGTTATATGTGACAGAAACGTACCAGACAAGGTGAGACCAGCAATACAGGAATAAAAGATGCAAGAGGCAGAGATGGAAATGCTAAGGTGGTCTTTAGGACTGACAAGACTTGACAGAGTGAGAAATGAAAAGGTGAGGGAGAGAATGACCATTAAAGAATTAAAAGAAAAATTGAGGGAGGTGTGTCTACGGTGGTGAGCAAAGAGGTGGACTATGTAGGAAGACGCAATGGATCACAAGAAGTGGAGGAAAACGATCCGCACCGGCGACACCACCTAAATGTGGGAAAAGTCAGAAAAATAAGAAGTTCTATGGTTTGAACATTCAGTTGCATTAGGTTTATTCTTTAATGGTATTATAATTGATTTGTAGAAACCATTTGGTCATGTTCCTGTGTTGTACATGTCATTTCAAAATCGTAAGCCGTTGTAAAGCAGTTGGTCCAAGTACCTTCAGTAATTCAGATGGTATGTTATCCGCCCATTCGCATTTATTCTTATGAATATGTGGATAGCTTATTCAATTTTGCTGCAGAGGATTAATAGACCTTTGGAGTCATCGTCTATTTGTTCTTTATTTTTTAATTGTAGTTCTTCTTTGTCTGGTTTCTCTGTCTTGTTGTAGAGATCTTCAATGCATTCTTTCAATCTATTTCTAATTTCACTGATAATATTGTTCTTTAAATATTCCATTTATTGCGTGGTTTTCTCGGTTTTGTCTTCTGGAAATTCAAATTTATTTTCATGATTATTAAGGTGTGATCACTGTTGATGTCAGCTCTAGGATAGTTGCATGATTTCTTTACGCTATTTCTGTATCTTTGACGGACTGCGATGTAGTCAATCTGAGATCGAGAAATGTCTCCATGGCTCTTTCATGTGTATCGTTTTCTCTTATCTTGTTGGAATATTGTTTTTGTCAATTCTATGTTAATTGATGTTGTTTGCAGAAATACATGAGTCTTTGTCCCCCTGAGTTTCTTGTAGGCAATCCAATTTCTTTACCGTCTCGTCCTTCTCCAACAACTAAATTTTAGGTTATCATTTCCTGCTTTGGTATCACGTATAAGATCTTCATCTGATCGGACATTTCTATAATTTCGTCATCTTTCTGTTGTGGTGTTGTTTATGTTCGTTGGATTTACTTCAATTATGATCAATCATGAGAAGTTGTTTTTCTGGACAGTCTTAATAACTCTTCCAGTGTGATGTCTGTCAAAGATGATTGTTACTCCTCTTGTTGCTTCTTGCCGCCTGAGTAGATAATTTTGAATCCGATGCTGTTGAATTTGTCGTTGTCTTTCCATCGTCGTGTTTCGCTTAGTCCTAATAGGTTGATTTTGTGTTTCTTCATTTCATTGTGAATATTTTTTAGTTTTCCATCACATTGCATCGTTCGCGTGTTCCAAGTGCAAAACCGTAGTTCGTTTCCATGCTTCCGGTTATTGATCTGGTGGTCTAACGTAACCCAATGATTCTTAGCATCCCTTGCCGTTTGACGCATCGAGTTGCCACCGGAGTCCGAGGGGTCACTTGAGACTAGGGGCCATGTATTGATCGCGTTGTCCATAGGGTCATTCAGGGAGGAATAGTGATAGTGGTTTCCATTGGCTTCTGTCAGAGCTGTGGAAGCCAATTTTCAATATACTAATGCCACTTAACCAGTTCTGGTGATGCTATTACAGGTTTTACTATATCCGTTGGCACTTTGTGTTCATCCGAACATAGTTCCCCGAGCGAGCGCAGCGAGCTAAGAGACGCCTGATGAAGATCTGAGGATCAGCACCAACTAGAATCCAACCACTTAGTCAACTAAACTTGACTCATAAAATATCAATTTTTAGATCTTTGTCTGATTCTCTTTAGAATTTGGTATTAAATAGAATCGGCTCATGAGTTTGTGATCTTAACCATTTAAAATACCTGCCTAATTGACTATATATTTCAGTTATGTAGGCATATCAAATTAATTTTTATTCAACAGTAAAGCCAATAAGAGACCGGTTTAGACCTCTTCGAGTCTCATCAGTCGTATGTAGGCTCGAACACGGACCCTCTGGCATGTAAGGTGAATGTCTTACCCACTGAACTATCGAGGCTGTTGGTGAATATGAGCTCCCAGTTACCAAAGCTGTTAGCAGACAGTAAACCTGTTTTAGCTACCTCTTTGGTCTACTACTACTACTAATTAATAAGGAACAAAAGATTGGCTCAAACTAATACAGGGCTGGAAATAAATAACCGATACAAGACTAATTTTCTACAAAATTTTCAATGAGAAATATTTAATGTTAAAACAATTGCTTTACTTTGATTTTTTTCAGAATGGTGAGTTTAAATTTTTGGTATTTATTTTGGTAAAAAAAATCCTAAAATCTGTTTTAAAATGAGAAAATTCTCATTGACCTTCTTTATTGAAATATAGTCTTGTATCGGTCATTTATTTCCAGCCCTATATTTATTTTGTGTATTATTTTTAAGTCAATTTAATAAAAGTAATTGTTCTATCCAATGGTTTCATTTTAATATTTGCCATTTAGATGACATCAACTGAATACTAGGCCTTGTTTAATTTCTTCACTACATTTTTTTGGCAGAGCAGATACCTGCTGTTTTATAGTCTGAATTCAAAGTTTGAGCCGTGTGACTAAATGATCTTTCTGCCTAAGCCCGGGTGAAATATAATGATGATACAGAACAATACATTTTAATTGTGTTGTAAGTAAAGCTTCAATGTTTGGAAAATTAAATTGTGAGGAGTTTTTGACACTGAATATATTCCACAGTTCAACTAACTAATATATATTTCTCACAAAATTGGTTAAAATCAGTTGACTTATGGAAAGTTAGGTTCCCTGTCAAAATTTTAATTTCAGAATTAAAACTTAAGTAAATGATAAAAATCACTAAACTGAGAAAATTATCAAACTAGACTGGTTGTTTTACAATGTAAAAATTATTCATTTGACTTTAAAGTTGAAAACAAGTGCTGCATGAAATCCCAAGTACCCATGTGTAAATCGCATACTGTCAGAGCAGCCCCACCCTTTTAAGAATCTACGATGGCTTTAACCACCCATGTCCAAAATCCAATTTTCAGAAGTTGTGTGTTATGTAAAGCAATTCAATGTAAACTGATTGCGGCACTGAGTGTAGAACAAGATACACATGATTACATACATAGTTTTGATTTGATCTTAAATAGGTAGTTGTTTTATGTTGAAGCTATATTTTTACACATCTTTTGGTTGGATTAGAAGTAAATTCAATTATATGGTGTCGAAGATTTGCAACATTTTAATTTTATTCTTTTTTATGGTTGCGCAGTTAAGATTGCATTCTAAATTTAATGTCCCATACTTAACACACTCAAGTCCAAATAAGAATCGGTTATTTAAGCCTCACGTCCACGAAAATACGTACGTAAACTCGTGCCCAAAATGAGTTATTTTTAAACTATTAGTTGTCTTTAACCTTCGATACAAATTGAAAAGTATTTAAAAAAAATCGAATTCTGTGGTTTCTTTTTATTAGTTCTTAGAGGATATTCTACTGCATCAGTTTTTATTTTTTGATGTTCTTAACCTTATGTTGTCAGTGGGAGCTCTGCCCCTACACCCCCATCAAATGTACAGTAGATGACGGTATAAATTGAAAAATAGATTGAAAAAATTTAATTTTGCGACTTTGTTTTAGGACTACGTGCCGCTAGTAGATGCTGTTTATGATTCTTGTTTTCTGATGTCCTTAGCACCCAAGTCAAGGTTGTATAATCCTACTGGTGAGGGCTCCGCCCCACACTCCCAAAAACGTGTGGCTGGCCCTAGTCACCCAGGTACAAAATCCGACTTTTTGGTTATCTTGTGCTAGCCAAATAAATACTATGTACACTCATTTTGATATCGTGGTTAACAAATTTTATGTACTCTTATAAAAGATATACCAAACTTCAGATTAGTCAATTCGTCACCATTTTAGCTAAATGTCGTATGTGCTATTTTCTAATTTTTAAAGGAGATTTAAAAAACTAAAAAATGCTTGCTAATAGAACTTTGTTACGGTTTAACGAAAGCAATAATCTAAAGTAGTAACAACTAATTTTATAAGTTTGGTTTCTTAAACTATTCCCAATAAGATAATAAAAGTAGACAAAAATTGTATAATTCAGAGGGAGGGAAGAGCCCACCCAAGAGACTCTACATCACGGAACACAGACAGCCAGAATCATCACCGGGTGTAAAAACTCTATTCCGATCAACAAAGTCCAAAACGAAGCTGGTATTGAAACCACCGAAAATTGCATAAAAAACTCAAAAGAGTGGCCATCAACAATTCTACGAAATCCTTACTCATGGAAACCAATTTCACTTAAAGCACAGAAAATCTTGGGAGTACACTAGGGAGGAAATCTACAACATGATGGGCCTTGAGAAGAAACACCCAGATGGCCGTATTCTCCTCTGTGGAACTGAAGCAGCAATCGGAAGATGTAAAGAAGAAATTCGAACTAGACAGCATTTACAAAAAGAAGATAACTTCTAACCAATATTCTAAAAGTAGAAACAAAGATGAAGCATACTTCATTTGGTTCTGAGACGTGGACACTACATGAAAGTGATAAGAAAATCGAAGCATTTAAAATGCGGATATGGAGAAGAATGCAGAAAATCTCATGGCAAGAGAAGAAGACAAATGAAGAAGTCTTACCGGATATCACTGAAAGAAGGAACCTACTAAATACAATTACCAAACATAAGAAAATTGGCTTGGTCACAGAGATAACCTACTGAAAATAAGTCATTGAAGGCAGACATCTAGGAAAAAGAAGCCAAGATAAACCAAGGAAAAAATTTAATGGATCTTGTATGCTTAAGGAATTGGCAGGTAATAGGGAACAGTGGAGAAAGTGGAATCCATAAAATTCTGACTAACATACAGAAAATAAGAGACTAGTAGTTTTAGAACGACACAAGTTAACTATATTTATAACAAATTCTGGACAATAACATAAACTTAAATCATAAAGATCTTTAGTATATTGATTTAGTCGGTGCTTGTTAATTGGAACGAAACTTGTGTATTATCTGTGACATTAGTTTACAGAATAAAAGAGTTGTTAATAACAACACCCTCTAGCGATTACGTGGTTTGAAAACCAAACTACATAATGTATGGATTTGGTAATACCACAATTTTACAAATGTATTTGTCATAAAGGTATAAAGAAAAAAATACAATCAATGACTACCAAAATCTCTCTAGTATTTTATTACTTGAACTACATATACAATGACTCAATCAATAGTATAGTAACACATAATATTATAGTTTGTTCATTGTAAGAATGTTCTCTGAATGATAAATCTAATATACACAGAACAGAACTTTATGAATAATAAAAGTAGTATAGTAAACATCTTTTTAACACAAATTTTAATTTCAAAACACAAGAATAGGGGTTCATAAAATAATAAAAGAGACTCAAGAGTGATTTAGTTATATTGTAAATACATATCTTTTCACTATATTATTAGAACTGATCGTTTTATAATCCCTGACCCGTTTCATAGTGCTAACTTGAAACTAAAATTAAACTTAAATTTAGAACAATTCCGATTATATAAAATGAATCCCTGGCACTGGAACTAAAGAAGCCTATTGCTTAATTTATGGCCGGGTAAATTCTTATGCAGCGAGCGTTTCGTAGAGCAAAAATATTTCAAAATTTCATAAATCTATTCGATTTACACTCATAAGATTTTTTTAAAAACACGACACAATTTGTATATCAAGCTTTTGAGAAACATTTACAAAATAGTTAGGAAACGAAAGAAAACAAAAACTCCACCTTCAGGAGAAATAGAATATTTTCTTTGTTGTTGTAGAATTATGTAACTTCGGAAGGGGGGGTCTCCTTAAGTTAGCTCGAAACTTTGACTGGGTCCCGCATTGTCATGTTCTGAGGACGGAGATGTTTGGTAACGTGGCAGATTTGGAGAAAGTAATTATCATCATCATCATTTATTTTTAATGGTCGGTTTATTTCCCTCTGACAGGGAGTCACCGACCCTCATTCTTTCCAACTGGCCACACTAATTTTCCTGCGCTTTCTTTATGACTCTCAAGCTTCAATCCAACCTTTCGACACTCTCTACCATACTTTTCCAGGTCAACTTTGGGCGCCCTCTTTCCCTCGTCTCTTCCACTTCGAGATGTCATACCCTTTTTACACCACTAATCTCTTCCATTCTTAGGACATGATCATACCATCTTAGACTGCTCCGTCTCACTACCTCTACAATGGACTATCCAGGACAAAGCTTTTCCTTCAACAATTGTGAATTCATTTATCCTGATGCTTAACTCCACATATCTTTCTAACCATAGCACTTTCTGCCCATCTTAAGATATTTTTTCTATTAATCTTACTGTATTTGTCTCTGTCGCATATACATACAATTACTGGTTTAACACATATGCTATATATTTGCCCCTTCATTGCTAGAGTCCGTCTATAGCCAAACAGCACTGATTCCAGATCTCTAAAATCTTTGCCAGCCAAAGCTTGCTCTGTTACTGTCAATTCGCTGGCTCCTCCTGCACTTAGTGTATCTCCCAAGTAACAAAATTCCTTCACTCTATCAAGTTCCTTTAACATCGTATATTCTATCTTCCAATGTTCTGTAACATTTTTATCAGACTCATTTCCTGCAACTATTAGTCTTCAAAAACACACGATCTGCATAAATTTAAACAGTAGATTGTTTCAAATATATATATACACTCCCAGTTTCTAAAAATATTGATTTTTATGTGACAAAGGTGAAACCAGAGCATATAAACCAAATTTTTGAAAACATCTACTGTTTAAATTTCTGCAGATTGTATAGTAGTAGTTATTTAACAATTGGAAAATTTCATTAAAAATATTGCTTCAAAAGTCACAAAAAGTCTTGTTGTATAAAAAATTAACGATGTTATTTTTAGATAGGCAAAATTTTTTTCTAATAGAATATGAATAGTTCATGGAAATGTTTTAATATTTGGCAAATAAAAAAAGCAAAAAATTAAGAAAGTACAGTAGTTTTGGGACTATCTCCAGCCGACTCGTTAAAATGCTTTTTCTTAAATTCAAATTTTAGTAAATAAAATCGTTCCAAAGCTAGTAGAATTGACCTAGAAACTTTAAATCAATTAGAGCCATCTATTTGTGAAGAAATTCACTTTTAAAGGAAATCAACTTTTAGAGACCTGTCACAGTACAGTGGCCCTCATAGCCAATCAAGTATAAATATGAGGCATCAAATTATCTAATACATTAATTCTACTAAGTTCCTAATTCTAGATCTCCAATTTGAGAAAAACAGAACCTTTCGCATCAATTTTAGAGCCATTTAAGAGATTTTAACAAATATAGCTAGGTCCCCTTGAATCTTAAAAAAAAAATTGTATACTAAATTTCAGTCCAGTGGATCTGGATCAATGGGAACTATGAAATCCTAGGGCATCTACCAAGGCGAAACTAGTTAACTTCAAAATATTATATTTAAGAATATCACTTTTTCATAACTTCATTAAATGGCAGATTTCATACCTATATAATTTCAATTTATTCTTTTATGATAATAGCTTACCTTCTAGTTCCATACAATACAACTGTTTGTCAACAACCATATGGGGAAACACAATCTTCTCTATAGATGTAGGTCTACACTGAAAAAGTAAATTCAAGTACTGTTATAATCCAAAGTTTAATTAACCGATTTTATTTGAAATTTGGTACCTTAGCTAATTTTGAGTAAGGAGTAAAAATCCAATGTACGGTTGCTAGCAATTATTTTGACAGATAATGTAATATATTAATATGTTTAAGTGTAATGGTAAAAATGTCAATATTTTAATAAAACTCAACTTAGTGATTCCCTAACAGCATTTGCTAGCATGGTTAACCTTTCGTGGCTAATGGGGAGGAGGTATTAATCCCCCTGACCACTTATAGTAGAATTGTCAGAAAACGACTCAACCGATTTACATGAAATTTGGCAAGCTTGAACAATATTCTCTTGTGGAGTTTTTTTGTGCAATTCTATAGTCCGCCCACATTAGGGCTACGTGACGGCCCTCCGAAAAAATGAACTTGGACCCAAATTGCCAAAATCATTTTTTTCAAAAATGTTAATTCTAAACCCAAATAAAAAGAATTGACTAATATTTGGTAGATATATTGTAAACGCTCCACGGGTGAAGATATATTCCAAGTTTTTCAAAATATTGAAATTTAATTTCTTCATAAAATATGAATAGTTCATTGGAATATCTTCACATTTGGCACATCTATTCTTTAGCTGATATGTAATTAGTGTAAAAAGGACATAACTTTTTCCAAAATCAGAAATTGGACACCAAATTTGAACTAAATCGGACAAACGTTAATTTTTGGACCTGATGACACCTTCGGACCCTAGGACGAGCTCCTCCTGTACCAAATTCCAGCCCAAACGAACTATGGGAAGTATGATTTTAGTGAGCGGGTTAAGATAAAAAATGAGAGTTCGTATGGTTTTGTGATAGACCGACAGCTATTGCCACTTTAATGGGACCTTTGACCCAAAAGATTTGACAGGTCAAGTGTGTAGACTAGGTGAAATAAGTAAAAAAAGCTTGGTATTAAGTTGCACATCTGTCATGTGACGTCATAGAGCCATTAATAAAATCAGTGGATAATATTCCTTATGAATGTGTTTCTAGAAATGTGCTTAAGATCTATTGATTTTAGGTATAAAGTAACAAAAGAGCTATTTTAATTTTTTTTTAAATGGGCCATTCTGATCATTAAAACTGATAAAATCAAAATAAAGTATCACCTATAAACAAATTGTATCATACACAGTCCTTTGCTAACAATAAAATCGAACATGTACATAAAAATATGTACGCATTGGTTTACCCGTAGAATAGTTTACGTTTGCCATTCAAAATTATTTTTAAAAAATTGGTTCATTCAAACCCTTGTTTCCGTACTTTAATCATTCATTACCTATCAATTCATACAAAGACGTCTCTAAGCTCTATAACTTTCTTCAAAGGTGAGCTCCGCGGGTATTCTAAGGTTAATGAGCTAAGAAAACTAAAATAGAGGTCAAATGCTCGGTAAAAAAAGCTACAATTATTTTTTGTATGTTAGTTTTGAATAATTTATGTCTTAGAAGATTAAAATGTACATTATAAATTATGCGTGTACTTTAGAAATGAAAAGTGGTTTTAAAATAATGTTATTTTTTAAAAGAAAATTTAAATTTAGAAATTTATATAGTTGAATGTTATTTTCGAGGCCACTCTAAAATCAAATTCTATCAACAAGGGCTAGTATAGTAAATGACGTTTAAGACTTGCTGTTGTTAAGGATTAGAACAAAATTATTTAGTTTATTTTAGGATTTAGAACCATTTATTTGAAATTATGCCAATTATGATCGTGTACGTCATTTTAAGTCTATGTTAAAAGTTTGGAAGAGCTAACTTCGTTTCAAATTCAGACACTTATATTTTGAAAATATGTATTTTTTTTATATATTATTACTACAGGGCTGCTCAAAATTAACCGATACAAGAATTTTTTAAGAAAATAATTTTAGAAATTATGTCTATCTTTT
>JAUYWI010089642.1:0-12398 GCA_034780595.1 Parotoplana pacifica | reverse complement strand
TTACCGACGATCATCACTTTCGTCTTTTTGGCATTTATTCTCATTCCTATACTTTCACCTTTTTCATTCACGATGTTGAGCAAATTTTGGAGATTTTGTTCATTCTCTGCAACTATTGCAGTGTCATCTGCATATCGCAAGTTATTAGGGACTCTTCCATTAATCTTGTAGCCTTTTTATTATATAGTTTGGAATTTAAGTCTTTTGGTGAATGCTGAATCTAGATGACAATCATATTGAAGCAAATATCCAATGCAAAACGCATTTCTAATAAAGAACTCTACCATGGTTTGACATGTGCACATAACTGTCATTCAAAAAAAAGAAAATTATGATAGCTATTCTTTATCATGTTTATGGCAAATATGTCAAATAAGGCCTCCATCAGGGATCCTCCAATGGCTCTTCTCTTGCTTCTGCTTTTCAATGAATGGAGGCTGTTATACCAAAGTAATTAAAATAGCAAAACAACAACAAGAAATATGGTGCGGGACTTAGGACCCTCAGCAGTGAGTTTTAACCAGTTTTATGTGTACACAATCGTCATTCTTCTCATAATCTAATTATTATTCAAATGTAAAAGGGCACTAGTTGAATTAAAAGGCAGATCAAAATCAACTTTGGAGATAAAGGAATCATTACATTTATACCAACAATGCATATTCCTTATGTAAGAAATGTAGTGGCCATGGGTGATAGAAGAACCAATATGACATTTTATACCAAAAATATCATAGGTAATTGTGGTTATCATAAGATATAGGATTAGGAACAACTACATTACTGCAGTTTTTAGTAAGTCTACCAAAACTAGTATCTAAATCTATTGATTAAAATAGTTAATATTCTGATAAAATTTATAGTATTATTATAAGTGATAGAATGTGGTGTAACAATTTGACAATTATTACAAAATCTATCTGAACTATTATTAATATTGGTAAGAAGAGAAATAAATTAAATTTTGGAATTTAAATATCCATTCATATTAAGAAATTGAATATTTGGTTTTAACAATTTAAATAACAAGTGTCCTTGACTAATAGAACCCCAGATTGGCATCCTTGGTTAGCCAATAGTAAAATACATGACCTCGAATGACCCCAAAAACAAAGTTCTCCGAGTTGTCAACGGCCAATTCATTACTAGCCCCTTAGTGCTCTTGTTCGTATCTGCTTCTACAGAATAACAAGCCGACGCCTGTCCCCCACTAGATTGAGCGAAGACATATTCAGGAGAGAAACCCAATAGCCAAAAAAAACAATCCGCTCCCCTGAAAAACCTAGAAAAAATCACAATGAAAGTTCACCTAGAGTCTCTATAAAGCGGCAATTGAAGATATCAAGTGCTACAATGCCGCCTACGTTGGCTGTAGAAACGCCCTACGTTATTCATATTCGGCTCCTATTGTTTAAGTCAAATGCAGATGATGCTCTGATGTTCAGAATGTATTCACCAATATGGCCGGCACCAGGGACATCTTAAATATGCAAAAGATGCCGGAAAGTCTTGAGATAGGTAAATTAAGAAGTGTTAATAAAATTAACTCATGATTACATTTTACATAATATTTCTACAATTGTGTCTATTTTTTATTGTTTCTTTTTAATGAGGGGATACAAGATGAATCAAATATTATCAGTTTTAAATTCTAAAACTAAAAATAATTTAATTAGCTTGTTTATTTTAAAACGGACAAGTTCTTATGTCATGCCTATCATACCTGTCATATATATACATCTATGTAACCATTTCACAGTTTTAGAGCAAACTAGACTTAAAGAATATATACGTATTTGAATAATACGTATTTGATGAATTGTAGTGCTTTTACGGACAACTGGAAATAGATAGAAACATATGTGGTTATTCTTTACTTACAAGTCTATATAAGTACGTAATATGTATACCAACAACTTATCTACAGGTAGCTGTCTGTTTCATATTTTGTATGATAGGTCTTAAATTACCTATTACATATTTTGCTAAAATTTCTGTCTATTTCTCTCATTCACTGATATTTTTATTTCAAAAATTTGTATGAACTGCTTTAGGCAAATTTAGAAGTAAAGCACGATTGCTTAAATGTGTAGGATTGTTTAACAAAGCAAAAACGAACAAACCCATGAAGATACATAGGTATATTATACCATCTACCTACCTTTATTGTAGTTGGATGACATTTATGAAATGAGAACTGTCTTAATGTTTTTATTATGTAATATAAGTAACTAAATTGGATGCAAAACATATCTAATAAACTGAAATTCGATTATTTGTATATAGCTAAATACAAAAATGTTCATTATCAACTAATACATATGTAGAAGTAGGAGAGGTTCCGCAGTAATTAAATTTTGTTCCGCTATCTGAGTATCTAAAAAATACCAAGTAGGTAATAACTACCTACCTAGATATTTCGATGTTGTCAGGAAAAAAGGATTACAACGTCAAATTATATTTGTCTCGAATCAGTATCTAAATTTTATTTTATATAATTACAAAATTATATTAATAACATCAGCAAACACTATCTGGCATATAAAAGTGTCAAATTTTAACTTGTTTGGTATTTCCCAGCTACGAATTTGTCCTTTGCATTCGAATCGTTTAGCAGTCAGTCGAGGACTGTAACAGTATTGCCTTGACCACGTGTCGTCTGCGAGGTTCTGTTGGGCGCCAGGTTATTACCCTATCCACGGGTTCTGATATGGAAACTAAGTTTTTGTAATGAAATATAACCATACAATCATTATAATTTATGTCATATATGACATATTACATTACTTATTACATGAATTAGTAAAAACAGCTTGTTGGTAGTTAGAAAGTGGATTAAATGAAAATTCATATATGGTAAAAACTAAAGTTTTATAATATGATCAAATAAACCATACAATCATTGTGGTGTGATATGAATTAACAAAACTACATAGATTGTTGCTATGTCATATTGGTGTCTCTAGCAAGAATTTCTAAGTAGAAAGTGGATTCATATTCACAAAATCATAGTTATATGGGATACATTTATAAAAATATTTTGTTGGTATGCTATGTATATTGACGTCCCTAGCAAACCTCAAAATTCTGATAACAGGTTTTACTCCTTGCCTAAAATTAGTCTAGGTAACAAATTTAATCAGAATCAAAGATATCGTTGGTGAGGAAAAAATGAAAAAAGCCAGATTTTGAGATAAATTATCTATTTATAAATGCGCGGTATGTGAGTATGTGTATCCACGTTTTTTGAGATTATTTCAAGTCAGACTTTGCTGAGATTGGTCTCATTTCATTTATTTCACCATGTCGGTGGTAATAACGGGCTTAATTTTTCAAATTTCATCTTATCTTTTTAAATAATTACAGTATACAGCATTTTGTATAGTCCAACTCACAAGCTATTATAAAATGTACCACGCTAGTATAATAACTAACTTATTGTAAAATTAGCAATCGGATATTGCAACAGCACAATTAATTGATATTTATCTAGAAAAAACGTAATGTAACATTTTCTATATGATATAAGTATATAATATAGATTAAATGGTAGGTTAGCTACTTGATTTTAAGTGCAATTTCACAACAAATTTTGATTTTATTATGCAGTTGAGTAAAGTGTGAATAAATGTTAAGGAACACTTTTTATATAAAAAGCATCATTTTTTCAGTATTCGTATTTAAATAAATCCGTGTTAGAGGCCTGGCTGCTAATTATAGCAGTGTATGCCCAAGAACGGAAACTGGAGGTGTTAAACAAAAGTGTTTTGATCGAAAGGAATTGGTTTAAAAGGTGTCACAGTTGATTGCCAGTATGTGCTCCGCTTTTAAAAAAGTAAAGGAGATCCAGAATTTTGCAAGATTTTGATGAAATTTGGTAGGTACACTTAATAACCCACCTTTGGAGTCTGAACAAAAGGTATGGATTGGAAGTCAATAATACCTACTGAAAATGCATAAAAATGGACCTGTTTTCAACGATTCTCTAAAATCTATTTTAGGTCAATTGTTTTGACTTAAATACAACGTAAATTACCTGATAATATAATTATTGAACATTTTATGAGTTATCCGATATTTAAAATGTATTTATTTTGATAAGTATCAGTTGCATAAAATACATATAATAATTTCAGCCTAGCTGGAGGATAAATTTATTTTCAGATGAAGGCAAGGTCCCAAACACGGCGTACGTATAACCTAAGTCCTGTGGTCCTAAATGAATTAATAGAAGCACATATCATATCCCATCCCGCCCACTTCTTTGTTGAACTTTCAAATCTATTAGGTCAATTGTTTTGACTTAAATACAACGTAAATCACTATACTTAGCATCATGTGACCTAGCCTAATGATTCAAAGCAGTTTTTTAATCAAAATATGCATGAAAATGTTCTTAGTAACATTTTATATAAGAATTTTATTATTTTATATTCGTTACTTTTGAGTAGCACATGTAAGTGATGTTATTTTTAATTTATCAATTTATTACAACATTTATAATAAAAATCACAAGCGATAAACCACCAGTATTGAGAAACTAAACTCAACAGGAATGAATACCACACTTTAGTCCAGCTTTGTAGTGACCAGAGACCCCCCCTCATTCAGAGTTATCACCATCGCATAGGCATTGTTAATAGCTCCATATGCCCACACTGCCTATAGACAGATGAAGACATCGATCAGAGGGACCACGCATCGTCTGCAAATCTTTGGATCCAACCTCAATATCCAACCCTCAATATCGAGCAAAAGAGTTTTCTGAAATTCCTGCGTAAAATTGGTCGCCTGACTGATGACTATTGAGTCAGCTAGCTCCGAGTTCCCGCCACTTAAAGAAGTGCATTTAATGAAAATAGAATAAAGGAGAAACTTCTTTATTCTTTTTTCATTAGTTGGCACTCACAAATTTACACAAACTCCTTTATGCAATTTGTATATTATGTCCTCTCTATATGGTAAATACAATTTGGAAATTCCTCTCACGTCATTCTTTTTTTATTAATATACCTTTAATTTTTGGGGAATCTATTCTTTATTAGATAGTGTTAATACTGAGCCAAGAAAAACATTCTCCAAAGTCAGAAATTAAAATCCTCTGATTTTGGATCAGGACTGGTCGACACATTTTTTTTCTCAAAATCGACTTTTTGGTTAAATAAATCATTCCAAAACCACTATTAATGACCCACAAACTAATAAACCAATTTAAATCATTTAACACTATTAAATAATTATGATACTATTCACTTTAACAGACATCATAGGCCAGCAACTATAAATGTGAGACATCCAATTTTCTGAAGCAACATACATAAGATAGGTATTTCATTTAAATTTTGCCATTTAATTAATTTTGGCCAAATATCATATCTTGGCTCAAAAATTTAAAACTAACAGATTTGTTTCTAGTGAACCTAACCTTTGAACTCACCGATTAATTTTTGGACATATTTTCGTTGTTGATTTAACGGTGGCTCCTGTACTCTATAGAGTTTTTTTTCATGTTTACCTTAAAAAATTTGACGGTTCTGTTTACTTCTGCCCAATCCAAGCACAGAATGCATAATATACAATCTCCCTTGTACCTAGGTAGGTATTAGCTATCAGCGGTGTGTCAAAATTATTAACCACAAAATTTTTGTTTCACAAACAATACAAATTTTAAAAGCATTTGGTATAACGATTTTATCATATTAATTGGATGATATTTATGTAATATTTATCAAAATGTAAAACAACACTTTTTCATATATAGGATCGATCCAACATTGATGTCAGATTACATCTACCTATTTTATCAGAACTAAATATAACAATGTGTTTTGCTAACAATTTCAATATTTTCTAACTTCTAATTGTAGAAAATAAAAAAAACCTTATTTATACAGTTTTATTTAAAAATAAATGTTCATAGATTATCATGATATTTTTCCATTAATCTGTAGGTACTTAACATGTACATAAATATTAAATTTAGATAACTCCGATTGGTTGAATGAAATTCTATCCTGCGTATAGTAAAACAATTTACTTGTACTTTCAACATTTTGGATTCTAAATAACAAATTTGACATTGATTTACTACATACTCTATTGTTTTCACACTGCTTGTTTTCGTGTGTCTGATACTGATCAAATTAATAATTCCCTACTTCTTCTAGGTATTTAAGAAACATCTTCCTGGTTTCACATTTTATATCTCTATTAATTTGAAATGATATTTTGATTTCAGTATTTGAAACTATGTGTTTAATATTATAATTTCCAATTGGTGGTTCAATTTATCTGGAGAGACAATTTTTTTTTCACTGCATGGTTTGACAAGAAACTCAGTTGGAACATCTTTAGCTCCGTTAATCGCCAAAAGTTTTATGTCAACAATAGGTACATGTAGTGGCGCAGTGTATTTACTTGAACATAACAATTATCTTAAATTTACCAAATTTGATACACTATTTGCTTAGCTAACTAAAGTGACTAATTTCTGATTCTGCAGTTCTGCGATTTGGAATGTACCACTTTGTTTAGTTAATGCTTTGATTAATGAGACCAATTTCGTGGTATGTGTCTATCCTGGTCACGTGATAAAGATTCATTATAATAATTGGATTTAAATGTATCAAGGTAGGCTATTATTTATTTCTAATAGAATCTTTGAATTAAATATTAGAAATTAAAAATCAATATACTCGCATAGGTATCAACTTTTTGTTGCTTTCAAATACAAAAATATAAATATGAGGCCTAGTTTAATTCAGTTTAAAACTTTTAGATGAGTTAACTAGTCCATCATTAGGTATGATTAAACCTAATGTCAACATTTAAAAAATAATTAATTCTGTATGGATCAAGAAAATATTCATGAATTAATCTTTGAGTTAAAAATTGTTTTGGTAATGATTCCTAGAATTTCAGGGCAGGATCATTTTTGTTCTGGATTTATTAAAATATTTTATTTTCTGGTTAATGCTTAAATTCATTATTACTTCTTTCACCTTTAAAATGGAAAACTTCAAGTACTTTTAGGTCGGGTATTTTCTATTTATTTTTTTGATAAATAGAGATACTTTGTACACTAACTTGAACTATTAGCATTCTTAACGCTAGGCTTTTCTCTTTTATAAATTTTATTTAGTTAGTTAATTTAAAACAGATTAATAGATTTTAGCACACTCAAAAACTTAAATTTTTATTTTTATACATCTTACTCGAGCTGTTTGTTTATTTGCTTTTTTAATTTAATATTTTAGCTATTCTAGTTTTCATTTTATCCAGAGTTTTTAACTGATAACACTGTTCGTGTAAAATTATGTTAGCAATATAATTCCAACTGTTTTTGTTACTTTTTCGAGACTAATCATAAAAAATTGTATTTTTTAATAGTTTGGATTGTATCACTAAAAAAAATTATAATTTAATTAGGCCTTTTATAAGTCAGATTTTACTATAATGGCATATACCATTAATCCACATCACAATGAACTGTCCAGTCTAACTGCTTAGGTAACTATTACGTAATATCATAATGTTGCATCAGTTTTCTTCATCTTATGTCTGTTAAAATGTGTTTCGCTGGAATCATAGAGTAAGTATACCTACCGTATTAAACTATATCTCTATACCCAATATTGACTAAAGATTCATCGAATAATATATAAAATTTATTTGTTAGTGGATTAATTTGTGGTTTGTGATAAAATTCATTCACTTTTAGTATACGCATGTTTAAGCTTGTATAGATATACGAACAGACAAAGAGTTAAAACTGTATGTATGCTTTCTCTATGACAGGAATGTTATATACCATCGAGTAGTTTATATATGAGTAATGACTCCAAAATGGTTACTAAGGTCGCGCGAAAGTAGTTTTGGTTTTGACGACATCTTAATGTATTGCACTAGAATAATGCCTGGTAAAGATCAATTATGCTCAACAATTAATTGTACTAACAAATCTGGAGATTTAAGTAGAAATGATAGATCAAAAATTAGATTTCTTTCATTTCCCAAAGAAATAGAGAGGTAAATATATAAATATTTTTGAATTTCGGTGGGCACACGTTCCCCCTTGCTTAGATATGCCCGTTTTTCTAATTGTACATAATTGTATCTTAATAAATATTTTTTTCTCAAATAGATCTTGTTTTTATGCATCGTTTAAGTATATAAACTATTTTAATGGATTTTTATTTAAAAAACATTTATACTACTTATTGAGTTTGGTGTAATAAAAAAGTAGTATAATACAAACCTTTTTATATAAGATAGTTAGTATTTTAATTTTAGTTTTAATAAAATCTATTATATTTAAAATTAAGACGTAAAAATTAAGTACTACTTTAATATATTTTTACATCAATCATTACTCTATAATCCCTCTCTATGTTACATATGTAGTATGAAACTATCAGCCAATAATGGAGTAAAATTTTATTTGATTGATTTTCTACCCAGTCGACGACATAATAAAAACGAGAGTTTGAATGACACCTATGCATATCTTGGCATAATTTTCTTAAAATGTAAATAAGTATGACAAAGATCAATTTTGTTACATATGTGGTAATTTTCTAAAGAAAAACATAAGGCAATATCCACTTGACTCCAATTAAAATCTGTATAAAGCCTATGATCTATATTTTGGAAAAGCTGAGCTCCCAAGTTTGTATGTGTCAATTGCCACAGTTTAATTGTGGGTTGGTTAAACGGTACTCGAAAATGTATGCTCTTTGAAATTCCACGTGTGTGGAGAGAGCCTAAAGATCACAGCTCTGATTATTTTCTGATTGGCATCAGTTCCGAGTGGAAAGAATAAATTAGTTTATCCTGATCTTCCACACAATGAAAATGTACCAATACAAAAGCTTCCTCCAAAATTTCTACGCAGTCTGCAACAAGAAACAGTAGCATAGCATCTCAGAACAGTGCAACCGATCAAGGAGACCAGCCGTTTATGAGGGATATCGGTAGACAAATAACTATGGTGAACAAAAGAAACTTGATGAAAATGTCAAAAGACTTATCCTGAGCAAACTTCATAGTGAAGAATTTCGAAAGATACTAAAAGAAATAGGAGTCTTGGAAAAAGACACTTGCCTCATTATGAGGAACAGAGGTGATGAATACATGATATTTTTCAATAAGAAAAACGACTATTGCTATTGTAATAGTGTACCTGGATTCATCAATGCATTGATCGGAAACTATGATGCAAATGACTGCATGATTTTTTAGATAGCTTAGTAGTGGATTGAAAGCTTCCCTTCTCAAGACAGATGGTTCACTACCGCCTATACCTGAGGTCCAAAGAATGTTGTGCGACTGTGACAAAACTCATGGATGATTTGAAGTACAACGAAGAAAGGTGGAAAGTATGTGTTGACTTTAAGGTAAGCAATTTATTTTGGATGTGTTACATACATACATGATGATGGCATTTTCTTTTAAAATATACTCTTAATTGAAAAAACAATATTTAAGAGGCAATATTTGACATGCTTTAAATAGATAAATATGGTACTTGAAGCTGAGTCTAGAGAAGTGGAAGAAGTCATTTATATATTTTTTCAATTGAAGATTTCATTTTATTCAAGAACACTTTCTCATTTCAACAATAAATTTGTAAAACATATTCATTTCATTTCAGATGCTTCAATTACTTATGGGACTCAAGTGGCCGGCAACATTCGAAATCCATGTATATTTTGTCTTTTTCATTCTAAAAGTAATGAAAGATGTAACCATATTGAGAGGGGGAAAGTGCGATAGGATGGTCATTGGACAGCACAGCGTTGAAAACCAGCCGCTTATTGACAGTAATGGCATTATACTTCCAGCTTTGCATCTTAAACTTGTAATTAGTAAAATACTTGAAAACTGAGGCCTCAATTTCAATTATTCCCCACACATTAACCCAAAATGTGACAGCTGAAATAGTTACTGGACCCCAAGTTGACAGAATAGCTCAAAATGAAAGATCCATATCTGCACTTTCTACAAAAGAAAATAATTGTCAAAAGCGATACTTGATGTATTCAGATAAATTATGCCAAACAATTGGTCGTTGTCGTGATTTATAGCTTAAAATAGCATTACGTGGATATTCATTAGACTGAATTATTGAATCGACGAGTTGAAGTTAGTGATCAGCATGGGGAAAGACTGCATCAAACATTTAAACCATTTGACATTCGTTATAAGCACAAATCACTGAACAAAAAAGTTTCTGGATTACATTTGGACCAATGTTGTTTGATTTCATTGATGAACATGCTGCATCATGAATTAACTGACTATTTCCTCATTGTTTAACATATAATTATTGGTATTATATTCCCAGGGCATAGCAATTTTTACATATCTAAATAACATTTTTATGTTTCAAACTATTTTAAAATATATAAGATATAATATATTCTAATTCAGTGCAATGTTTTTCAAATGCACAAACAGTGTAATGATTGCTATGTTAATTGGAACAAATATCAAATAATGTTGCGTAAACAAAGATTTACGTACTATACAAAATACTTTCGGTTTTATTAGAAACATGATTTGTGGAAACTATTGTCGAACTACCTCCCAACTATATAAATCTTTGTAATAAGGTTTAGATTTTGAAACTATGATCTTGTTTGTTTTGAGGTTGTTTTTGATTTTGACATTTAAAAAAACAATCGATGTTGGTACCTATGGATGTCGATTTATTTACATAATAAAAATGAATTTCTACAATTTTATAGGTCGTGTATTTGATGATTCCACTGACGATATTTTAGAGGTATCAAGACTCTTCAAAGAATTTATTATTTTACTTGTACATAAGTGCAATTACATTTAGACAATTTGTTTGACATAATACATCTTTACAACAGAAAAACCGCATTGCATTTCTTCATGAAAAACACATTATTTGACCTGTTCTGCCAGATGCTGTTGCAAATCTAGGATCGATTTAGCTTCTGTAGTACATTTCAGTTTAGCTCTACCTATTACTTGGTTTGAAGACGTAAAATATCGATGTTCTTATTACAACTAAATATCTTTATAAACTACAAGCGCGCGAAATATTCGAGTTATTCACCAAAATAATTCAGTGCGAAGATCATTCATTCATTCAATCAACCTTGGGAGTAGATTGTTATTAGAAAGTTGTTCAGAATTAAAAGAAATCTGCCCCTTAACACAACGAGTAGTCCCCCACGATATGTCAGATTGACGTCGTTTCTTCTGTGGATCTAAGACAGAAGATTGGGGACGGATGACAGATGCACCGACCATCGATGCATTCTGATTAGCCTTCTTAAAAGTTTCACTTGCTGCTAAAAAAAGATAGAACCGGAGCAGTAGACGACATGATCAAAGTCAACTTCTTGTATCTTATATAGTGTTAGGGTAAAATCAAATTGCTATAAACAGCTTTGTTAATGACAATGACAAAAATGTATTTACCTATACCAATAAATTGCAAACTTCATTGTAAATGTTATGTGCCTAAAATCTTCATTTTTAAAAATCATTAAATTTTTCTTTTGTATTAATAATTCTCAAAGTAGTGTTTTCAGAATACTTTTAGTTAAATTTTAATAATGCTTATTAAATAATAGGTGCCTATATATTATATTTTATATATCTTTTCTTCTTCTGGCTTTTCCCACATTTAGGTTGGGTCGCCGGTGCGGATCATTTTCCTCCACTTCTTGCGATCCATTACGTCCTCATTTTGGACTCCCATCTGCTCCATGTATTCACGGATGCAGTTTTCCCATTTCTTTTTGGGTCTTCCCAATGTTCATCTTTCTGACTCTTCTACCCACATAGTCCACCTCTCTCCTCACCACTGGTCCTAACCACCGGAGACTTAGCTCTCTCAATTTTCCTTTCAATTCTCGAATATTCATCCTTTCCCCCAATCCCCCAACTTTTCGTGTCTCACTCTGTCAAGTCTTGTCAGTCCTAAAGACGACCTCAACATTTTCATCTCTTCCACCTGCATCTTTTCTTCCTGCTCTTTTGTAGTAGTCACAGCCTCCATCCAATACAGCATTGCTGGTCTCCCATTGTCTTATAAAGTTTACCTTTCACCTTGTCTGGTACTTTTCTGTCACATAGCACTGGTTATACTTTTCCATGCACCCCATCTAGCTTGTATCCGTTTCTTCACTTCTTTCTCAGATCCACCATCTGTCTGAACTGTTGAACCCATGTATTTGAAATCCTATAGCTGATTGAGCTTTTCTCCCTGTCTTTACACTTCTACATCCTTCACTGACTTAGGGCCTGCTCTCAATCTCAAATCTCCGTTTTCTGCTTGCTAATTCGCATTCGTCCGTCATCCATTGCTGCTCTCCACATTTCTAGTCTATGGTCTACCTCTGCTCCTGACTCAAATC
>JAUYWI010089641.1:0-23551 GCA_034780595.1 Parotoplana pacifica | reverse complement strand
TATGTGAACCAAAAGACACCTTACAAGAAATATTACACTAAAGCATTTTAAAATTTTATTCAATGTAAGATAATGAAATCCATTCATTATCTTACATTGAATAAAATTTTAAAATGCTTTAGTGTAATATTTCTTGTATTTATAAGGTGTCTTTTGGTTCACATAAGCACTTTGGAAAAACGGACACGTAAATTAGACTATTTTCTCCGGCTTCATTGCCAACAATATAGCTATAATGAATTATAACTGAAGTTCGGAAATCAATTATTTTAATTTGATTGGGTAGGTATGTATGTACATATAGATTTAATTTTAACGGAAAATATCAATTATTATTATTACAGACATTATTTTATCAAAGAATTAATTTAGTATAATTAGCTGGAATCGAAACTCTTTTGACTACAAAAAGTATTTGGAAAACTACTTCTCTTATCATGAAATGATTCCTAAAAACAAAATGTCTTTGTTGAACCTATTTTTCAGTAGAAATAAAACACAGACTGATTTTGTTCAGTGCTTCTCATCAGGTATTGTGCAGCACAAAATAAAAAAATTATAGTTAAACAAATGTCATTCTTATAAGTAGGTACAAAGACGATAACCAATTACAAAACTACATAGTGACAACCAGAGAGCAAGAAACGTTCATAGGTGCAACAAGGAATATAATCCAAAGAAGCGAAGACGACACAATTTGACTGAGTGGAAATAAAGTAAAATCAGTAGAACTGAAAGCTGACAAAATTAAACTTTATGCGAAAAAATCTTAAAATGAAAAATGGTGAAAATTAAGATTACCAAGCAGTGACAGACTAAGTTTTTGTTTACAAAGATCAGGTTCGATGAGAAGTGACTCAGCAACAGAATGTCTAAAAGAATCTGGAAGTTTGGCCAACATTTTGAAGTGGGAATTAACGTCGAATTGAGAGAACAATTAATTAGATGCTTTGCTATCGAACTTTGAATTGTAGTAGATCTCGGAGGTCTTTTAATCCTTTAACTAAACAAGTAGGAATATGTTCTTTTATTCTTTGTTTAAGACGCCGTTCACTCTTGCTAATGTAGGTACCTACTTGGATCCACAAGTATTGGTAGAATGACTGATGAGAAGCACCGAAATATATTAGTACTATAAATGAAACATGAGTTTGTGTTTTTATTTCTACTGAAAACTGTGAAAACAAGTGATGTACGCAATGAACTTATTTTTGTTTAATTAAGTATCATTAAATTAATTGTTTATGTACATATATGTGTATCCTACTCAACGATTTCATAACACATCTGATCGATGATGAACTTATTAAATCCACTGATTATTTTATATTATCGGGTCATTGTAAAATTACAGGCGTAATTAATTGGGTTATCCGAAAACTGGAAAAAAAGATTTTCTAAATTAGTTCAAATGTATGTGTCGAATAGCCACTAATGTGAAGTACTAAGTTCTTATTATTAATTAATATAGCATTTTAAATTTTATATGTATGCATTATTAAAAAATTACATTATTATTATTGAAAAACTTAAATATAGATATTCCATTAGGTAAAAATAACAGACAAAAACTTAAATCATTGACTAAGATTAAAAATAAATGTGCTAACGTATCTCATACATCTAGAATTGTCAACTAAATATATTTTAAAGCATTTTTGTAGTACCTAGTTAATGATTTAACGTTAAAATATGATAATCAAATTAGTTAATACTTATTGATATAGATAAGAAATTTTTAGAGAAATGCCAATAAAATAGAAGTTAAAAAAACATTTATATAAACTGATGCAGTTTAATAGAAAAATACATTTTACTGAAAAATGTAAAATTTATCTAAAAGTTTACCTAAGTAAAATACTTCGTCTCGGTTCTTTGTTCCTTGATGCTCCCCTTATTCACAGCTTTAATGGTTGGTGTTATCATTAACAGTACATTTCCTTCATTTTGATCTGTACAGTAATTCTTATATAAATAAGAGCAAACCCTCATTAGATGATATTCGTCCAATTTCTCTCCATTTTGTAACAAAAATTTTCGAAATTTTATTATCTAAGAGAAAGAAACCAATTATTTTTCAAAACTTTGGATCAGACCTAAATCACGTACCTGCGCTGCCTTAATTCATATGAAAGATAGCATTACTAATTCTTATGATTCATCTAACATTAAAGCTACCGCTATTCTTGCATTTGATCTTAGTGGGCGTACCTTCTCTGAACAAAGGTATTGAACCGATTGGTCCTATAGGTACGAGTCCACACCTTAAACTTATGTTTCGAAACGTGACCTACGGTGCCGTGCGGTCTCGCTGCTCGCCCATAGCAGCAGCAGCCTTGGTAGTCCTAGCAGTCTTATTTAGCGCGCCGTTGCGCAACTACCAGTTATGTTCATTGTATGCATGGTTTTCAAATCCCTTGCAGGTTCCTGTCATTTTCTTGCATCTAAGGAAGCGACATTTACACGGGCGGGCCATCTGGTAGGACTAGCAAGCTATTAGCAACATCGGTGGTGGAACTTACAATTTCCACAACGTCAATCTCTTTGCTTGGTCTGGGTTCCTCCTGAACTGGAGCCATTTCACCATGTTGAGGGTGGCACTCTCGCATATGTCTTTTTAACTAGCCGTTGCGTTTTGCACCACTTGGCACAGCTATTCAAAGGACAACTGATGGTCCCTTGCTCTATTGATCTTAGTAAAGCATTTGACACTATTACACAATAATGTTATTTCTTCTTTGTATAATATTAATCTACCTGAAGATTCATTAAACTTTCTAACCGTAAATAGGATGCTATACTAGTAAACAAACTGTAATAAAATTAGGCGTCCCTCAGGGTGATACTCTTTCCCCCGCGTTGTTTTTTATTTTAGAGTTGTAGATATTACTAATAACTACACTATTTTAATTAAATACGCTGACGATATAGCAATTGTATCTGTTAAGAATACCATTAACATTACTCGAAACCATTGTAAAAATATTTGTATAAATTTCAATCACAACAAAATACAAATCAAAATAAGTCATTATTACCAATTCCAAACTTGAAGTCTACATTAAAATTCTTAGGAATAACTTTTAATCACTAACTTAATTGGTCAAATCACATTACTGATATTATATCTAAAACCTCTATTCCTAAGAACTCGACGTTCAAATTTTCTAGAATTTATGCTTCTTGTTTACTGAAACCTACAAAATTGGGTGAACAGGTATTCAAGTAGGTTTCTACTCGTATTAGTTCCAAAATAAATATTGAGAAGATTAGTTTCATTAATTAAACCTTTAAGTTGACACCATCCGTCAACACGTTGGTGATATATCATTTGTATGACACATTGCCTACAATAACATACAATATAATATAATGTTTGTAATAGATCTTTGTAATAGATTATAATTAACTTTCAATCGATCCAACAATTTATTTGAGTAATTTATCGATTGAGCTGGTTAACTTGTTGAACTCTCACGGAGATAATTTCTTTGTGTACGTTATCTATCTATTTTATAGAAAGATTTCAATATCAAATTAACCTAGTAGCTTTTTTATGCGCCACTGACAGACGTAGATAAGTATTTTAAATATTTAACTAACCCCCGTCGGCGTTTGAATCGTTTGTTTTATAAAGCATGGTTTTATCATGAGTGACTATGATGGTAAATTATATCATAAACGGTTTTATCATAAATAGTTTTATCAAATACATCGGTACCTGATATCCACCAGGTCGACAGGAGTGTAGAAAAGGGGCAGAGATGGTGTGTCATCGATCGGAATTCCAAACAGAGACTGGAGGTACTGATGCAGATGCCAGGACGCCTGCTTGCCATCATTGACTGATTCCACAGTTGTCTTGGCAACACCAGCCAAATCACCTCCACAGAACACCCAGGGCTCACTGGTAGCCATGGTAACAGGATCTACATCAGGTAGACCCCAGGCGTTGAGCTGGATGGGCTCTAGTGCCTCCACAACATCGGTGTCGCTCAGACCGGAGCCAAATGCAGAAATGATGTAATCGGCCTTTAATTTTACTGTTTGCTCCTCATCTATGAACAAGGAGCCTTTGTCATCGAATTCGGTTTTATGGAATTCCATTCCAACAATTCGACCTGAAAAAATAATAATCAATTGCGAAACAAACTGGGAATTGAAAAGGCGATTATTCTTTGATTTAGAACTTTACAGAGTTTGTTTCTAAGGATATTATATCGTCGGCTTGTCTGTAGTTAGTTATTTCACAGGGTTATTAAGGTCAGAATATAACTCATAGAGAATACCAATTGTAAATGATCTGTGTGTTGCTGAAGTTAGCTCAATATTATTTTTTTGCATAACACCAACTGTAAAATCATACAAAGATGTCAGTTTAGATGTATGTAGGTACCCATCTAATGTAAACAACTCATTTTCTAAGTACCGGGTGTCCCAAAAAAAGGCCGCAGATAATAAGATATTGTATGAAACCGATCAAAACAAGTTTATATCTACATGAATAGTAAAATGGCACGTTACATGTAGATTTACTTTTCAAAAAGTTCACCTTTAGCTACACGACACTCTCTTTAATGATCAATAAATTCAGCATAGCATTTTTGGAACATTTCAGTGGATCTGTATTTTATCAAATTTCCTGTAGCTAAAAGCTGGTGGAAGTTTCTGACACTTCTCTTGAAATGTTCTCAAACTATCAGCAACATTTTTAAATGCAATCGCACAGGATGTAACATAAATTTTCTTTTACGAGTATTTTATGTATTCCATGATTTTAACTACCTAATGCTGTACCAATCGTTGTATTTTTCTGTATATGTTGTTGAGTTTTCAAATAATTTAAATTGGAATATTTATTGAAACAATTGAAACGCATTTTGTACCCAAGACTATTTTATAGAAGTAATACTGTGCATTGATTGTTTTATTGAACACGTTATTGTACATACATTTCTTATTGTAGTTTTAAATCCGCATACTTTGGGACACCCGGTGGTTCCTAGAAATTTGTCTAAAATAGCACAAACATTTATGTCATTTTAATCTATGAGAGACTGATTGGCCAACTTATGTAGCTGTAAACCCACATATTTCTACATTCAATGTGTTAGTTTCATTTCTACCTGTAGGTAATTGGAAATTAATATTATCAATTTAGTGAAATACAATTGGAAAAATCTCATCCTACAGAATTATAACGACAAGCGTTTACTTTTAACTTTTAATTTCAGATCATCACATAGTAACGATTTTTTAAAAAATTTTAGCCTATTTGCAGGCGTCCATGATATACGCAGACAGGAAGAGATATTTCATGAATATTTATAAGAAATTACTATCAATAACATTTTTACATCGCATCCAGACTATTTGCATGTCTTTCATAGCTATAAAAACGAAAACAGTTCTTAAGGGCTTTGAATTTCTTTTGCACCAGAGAAATGAAGTGATATATTTTAAGCAATATGAATGATTGATATTACTAAATTAACATTTAAAAAAGAATATTGGCGTAGGTGTTTTGAAATACTTCTGCATTTAGAGTCAATCTATAGTCCATTTTAATAAGTCATTAAATAGGGTCTTGCAAAATGTAGTTTGTTTAGAATCATGTAACTCATACACTAATCATTCAATTTCAAAAATATTTCAGAAACTTGTTCTAAAGTAGGTTTTATGTCTATCCTGAGATTTTCATGATAAAATATTAATTATTAAGCGAAATGTGACCGTTTTTCTGAGCAAAAAATCCTAAAGTATCTATCATCTTGTTCTTTCTATGTAATTAACAAAATTTAGATTTTTAAAGGTTTTATAATTTAGTAAAAAAACAATAATATTGAGATGTAAATTTGAAAATTATAGTTAGCACATTTGTAATAATAATAAAATAAGTCCCTCAAAACGTTGGCTACAGGATTGTAACGTGATGAATCCTAGGTTCCAAATATTACAGAATAATATTGCCATCTTTCCTTTTTACTTATTATACAATAATTCCTAACAAACCACTTTGCATCGAATTTCTACTCAGGAACAGCAAAAGCATAGAAATTGTTAATATTGACAAAACGAAATTTTGCAATACACTATTGATGGTTTACAAATTCTAATATTTCTAATATTCTAATATTTTTGAGAGGTTTCTTGGACATATGTCATCCAAAGGTGTTTGTCTAACTCCCGGCATAAACCTACCTTGTTTCACATTCACTTTACTGGGAGACAAAAATGGAAGAAATTCGCATTTTTCTTGGCGAGCCAGATCCATTTCTTCGGGCACAGGGTTGATCGTGGTGAATCCCTTGCGGAAGATGATGTAGACACGTGTTGCGCCACATCTGAGGGCGGAAGTGGCGCAATCAAAAGCAGTGTCCCCGGCACCAAGTACAATCACTCGTCCTGGTAGCTGGGGTAACACTGATTTACAGGCACACATGCCTGGTTTACTAGCAGCAGCTACCATGGGAAGATAATCTTTGGAGGTATAGAAACCGTGACTCATCGTCAAGCCCTCAAACTCTGGCGCAATTTTTGCGTTGGGCATTCCAAACCCAAGAAACACAGCATTAAAGTTGTCCTTCTGCAGGGACTTCAAGGTCAGCCCCGTTGATTTTGAGAACGATCGATCTGTGAGCACTTTGACGCCCAGATCTAGCATGAGCTGCACCTCAAAGTCTACAGCATCATAAGGCAGCCGGAATTGGGGAATTTCCGAGGATGACAAACCGCCAACATGACCGGATTTCTCGAAGATTGTGATATTGGAATAGCCAAGTCTAGCCAAGTAGGTAGCACAACTGATTGAAGCAGGACCACAGCCAATCAGAGCAATCTATAAAAAACTATTAGCTGTAATAAGGTCTATCTATCTAATAAGGTAACTGACCCAAAATGGACACCAATTTATAGAACTGATAACCTACATAGCTATGTATATAAAATAAAATTGAAGAAAATTTGTCAACTAAAAAAACAACTAAAAATCTAAGAATGGCAATGATTGCTCTCAATGTTTTGTCTTTTGACTAGATATACATAAGTAGGTAGTTACAATTGAACCTTAGATGATTTGAGGTTTTCATATCGTACTCAAAATTAATATTGATTTAGTTTTTTCATTAAACAATTGTCACTGAAAGAAATACTTCACCAAGTGTATGTTAATTTATTTGTATGAATTTAAACAAATTTTACGTTTACAAAATGAAACGCGCTCTTCTCTTCTGTTTATTTTTAATAAATAAATTTAATTTACAAAAAATATTATTTATCCATCTATTACCCCTCCCCTCCCCCGTATGTGAGGTATTCTTTTGTGTTAGAAAACTTTAAGTCAGTAATTTTGTAATATATTTTCAAACAAAAATTGTTGAAACATTTCTAATTGAAGACGGAGATGTAATTTGTTCTCGATTTGAAAGTCCAAGATTAAGAAGGATTAAATCCGTAAATGTATAGGCTGATCTGAAATTAAATGCGTATTCTATGTTTTTTCCCATAAACTTCTATTTCCGACATAGATATAATATTACTTAACATGACTATATTTATTGCTATACCTATTGACAATTTACAATTTTATGTAGTCAGAATTTGCGCCATTACCCTGTGCATACTAAAATGCATGACCGGGCCCTAGGGGGGGGGGGTGCTGCGGGAGTGCGAAAGCACCTCCCCAGAGCCAAGATGAGTTCTGCTTAAAACACTGTTTAAATATTTCAGGCACTTCAAGTGTATCTTTTCTGATTAACATGATTAAAGTTTCATAAATTTGTAACCTTTACATAGTGTTTCCTCTGCATTAATTTTTTAAATGACCTTGTACAAAATCGTTATGTTCCGCTGTTCTCAGAAAGGCACTCCCCCGCTTCTGGGTCACGGTACGTGTCTGAAATGGAAGCCAATATGGAAAACATTAACTTTTAAATAAAAGTTTGAGGCGATATGGTTTTAAGAAGGACAAAGATTTGTGATGTGATTCACACGGCTTGGCCTGATTAATTATGGAATTAATGTACACCGTGTTAAAAAATTAATGGAAGAATTTAGAGAAGGTAGAGAAACATTGTCACGTGCAAAAGGACAAGGTAGACCCATTAGCAACCTACGAACTGAAAATATTGTGAGGATTGAGAATACTATCAACGATGATCCGTGTTTATCGATAAGAGACATGTGTGAACTTTTGGATTTATCTTACTGCATGGTACACACTATAATTGATAAATATCTGGAATTTATTTGGATTCGCACTAGTGGGTACCACATGTTCTGAACGAGAACAACATGCAACAACGTGTGCAATGTTGCAATGCATTATTGGAAGCATTTGGGTCAGGTATTACCAAAATCAAACATGGTTGTTATCAATGAAAAATTTTCTACTGTAGAAAGTTACGGCCAATGAATGTCACGTCATGTTCATTGTATTGCAAACAGATCGTAGAACTCCAATGGAACGAAAATACATGACCATTGTAGTATAGTAACCCTACGTGGACACCATTATTTTGACATTCTAAGAGAGAATGAAACTGTTGACTCTGTAGGATATTGTGAATTCCTTGGGAATATGATTACATTCTTTCAAACACATCGTAATCTAATGATACCAGAAAATATATGTTTAATGCAACTGTTACCTACATTCAAAAACAAGAATGTGACTCTTTTTAGACAACCTCTATCGATTTTAACTTATGTGATCGCCACATTTTCCCAGTGTTGGAACCGAATATAAAAAGTCTGATTTCCACGGATTTAAATAGTTTCTGGTTCAGGAATTACCTACCTTTACAACAGAGAAAATGCATGGTCACAGACCTCCATAATATTCTTCAAATGAACGGTGAAAACTATTTGTGACTCTGAATTATTATGTTTATACAATTTTTTGCCACACAATTATTGTTTTAAACTTTGTGACTCTCAACTATTATGTTTTATTTGTTTTATACTTTCAGAGAAATAAAATTCCATAGAATATTTTATCTAAAAAACGCACTTAATTTCGGATCAGCCTATATGTTTAATCAGGTAATGGCAGGCCAATTGTTTTAACCCATCACATTTGTCGCATCGGCTAGTAACTTGAGATTGCTTACAAAACGAGTAGATTAATTTGACCACATTTCCTAGTTAATAAAAAAACAAATTTGCTTTGTAACTCTTGCTTTAATACAATAAATTTGTAATAGAAGTAACAGGTCAAGAATCTTGATGTGTTTATCATGTATTTTAGAAAAATTTTGGAATACCTTTTTTGCAATGTACTTTTAAAGATTAATTTCAATTTTGATCATTAGAAATTTGAATTGTTTCTAAGTTTTTAAAAAATAAGACTGGTTGAACAGTAAATGTGCAAAAATGAAGGGAAACAAGGTTTTGTTTATTTTATAAAACACTTATAATTAGGTAACTAAAAATAAAAAATCATTCAAAAGATAAAACTGGTAAGATATGTATTAAAAATTAAATTTATAAAAAGATACTAACAATTAATTGTTAAACTCATATGTTTAATGATAAACATAAATACTTTTTGATAGGGTGACCGAAAAATATGTGTTTTTTACTATAGTTCATGAAATTTAAACTTTTAGTTGATACACAAGGTACCTTGAAAAATTCATTGATTGAAAATTTATTTATCTATATGGCGTTAGGGGCCGATGACGGCATTAGGTCCAAAAATTAAAGTTTGTCCCTACTAGGCACTCAACAAAACAAATCCATAAATATTTCCCAAAAATATTGGTTATCGATTTGTGCCCCAAAATTCAATAATCAATATTTTGGAACATTTTATGGATTTATACTACCGATTTTTGCATACTTTTTTGAACATTGTTTAATTTGCTATCTATTATTTTCAATAAACTGTGTTTATATCATAGATATTGTATCTTACGTATTAAAAGTAATATACAATATCTATGGTTTATATCTATTAAATTTTCTGTGAGTTCTATTGTTCTATGTTAATGGCTTTGTTTATTCTGTAACAACTGACGAAGCCTATAAGCCAAAATAATTTTATTGTAACAATACAAATCACACGCAACACATATCTGATTGCAGTAAAATGACAGTTTGAACAATATTTTGCATCTTTTCAAGAAAGAACAGCGAAACTATTCATTGATCCCTAAATCGGATTTAAATTATTAAAGAAATTGTCTTCATTGTTATTGCCTCTTGTGGTTTCCCAGTCAAGAAAAGAACTTATTAATTTAAAAGGCTGAATAAAAAAAAATCTAAACAAAGTGTAGGCAGATATTCTTTTGAATTGTCGGATAGAAATAAACAAGTAGGCGACGGAAAATGAATGATCCCAGAATGAAAGAATCCCACCTATTTCCTGACCGTGTCTAATTAGTGATTTGAAGAACAGTTGTTTCTCTCAGGGCAACCTCCCCACTATTCTAATAACATACCGCACAGATACTATTTTTAGAATATTGTCTTGAATTGTTTGATAGGTCACCAAATAGGTATAAATAACATGTGTGACATTCTTTGTTTTAATGCCAATTCAATGTGAACTGGTTTTAGTTTGAATTAGACGTTCGCAGTCAATATTTTCCACAAAACAAACGCTGTTTGACAGATATTTATATCAAAAGACAAAAGTTGATATTAATGAAATTTATTTAGCACAGTTAGGTCGTCGTGCTGAGAAAATATTTTCGATATAAATGTGGAGTTTGCCTTTTATGAGAGTCTGATAAGCTGAAAGTTGTTTCATAGGAAACTTGGATCAAATGATCAGTGAAATAATGAAATATTGTTTTAAAAAATCAATAAAAGCGGTAGTTATGTTGATATAAATGTCATCAGGCATCCGTTTGACTTCATTCTTTTTGTGGGGGGGGGGGGGGTAAATCAATTCGAACACTCCTGCTTAGGAATTAGAAATAAAAGAAAAAAAATCAAAATTTGTTTTGATTTTCAATTTTAAAGGTAATTTTATTGATCAAACTAATAAATTTTATAAAAAAACAAAATAATAATTGAGACTAATGTTTGATTATTATGTGATATTTTATCGATCTTTATATAATTTATTAGGTAATATAAATGCAATAATCGAGATTTTTGAAAATTTAATTTTAAACGATAAATATTTGTTGATGTTTCTATTCAAAATGTCACTGCTTAATTGGACTTTTAGGAAAACATGGAAAAATGAAACTTAATGTTTCCAGATTAGCTTTGGGTATATTTCAAAGATTACCCCCAAGATACACATCACAATGAAATTCAAGTTGAAAAAAATGTGTTTTGTTTGAAGTTTGAAAGTCCAGCCTAGAAAACGGCGCTTTGTTTATTTAAAACAAACAGTTTTAAAATTTATTTTGTAGATGCCAGAGAATAGAGAAAGAAGGGTAAGCATTTTTAATGAAGAATACACATAGCCTCGTACATAAGTGATTATTAAATTATGACGAACAAGGTATCTAGGTAGTAAAACTTCTTACAATAAAAAAGAGAGGTCTCTAAACATTTTTGATGATGTACTCATAAAATATCTAGGCATTAAATCTATACATTTTTTTACGACTAACGATGAAAGAGATGGGAATATAATATGGGTATATGTAGGTATGTACATTACTAGAATTTCTCGTTGTGCATTTTTTCCCCAAAGTATATCAGATTATCTTTGTGCCTAATTACTGACGATTTTGTTGTACCTCTACCTATACATACGAGTATGTAGTGACATTTCAGTGTGCCACTGGTTTTGAAAATAAATGAAGAGAAAAGTTCACTTGATCTTATGCTAATCTGATTGTAATTTCTAAAAAAAACGATTTTTAGTTTCAAATTCTAAAAGAAATTCACTCAAATTACCTTTAAAATGTTCTTGGGAGTTTAAAGTGCCATTTATTCGGTAAAGAAGATAGGTGGAGAATTCAGGGGTGGCCCAGAAGTAGAACAAATGTTTTATGTTAATTTTTGAAAGTATTTTGTTAGATATGTGTTTTATAATGTTCAGGCCATTTTAAACAAATATGTACTTAAGACCAACTGATGGATTGGACAAAAAAGGACCGCCGTCAATACTGGATTACCAATAACGTGCTATGAGAAATAACAAAGCCACTAATTATGCAGGAATAACAAAAGCCAGGATACATATTGATCATATAAAGACAGTGAGCTCTTCACATTGATTTACTCAAATCAATGACAAAAGGATCTTTTGTAAAAAATATTCACTATGGTTCATTAAAAGACACTTTGTCCATTCATTAATGGCCCAGCAGGGTTATTTTGTACATATCAATTGGGATGTTTTTTTAGTTCGAAAAATCAATTTTTGAAGCTCATAGCTTGAAAACTACTTAACCAATTTTAATTAGGTTTGTTTTACAATAGGGGGCTTAAGCAGCAGTACAACATATGAGCAGCCGGTAGCCCAGTGGATAGCGCGCTAGACTACTGATCGGAAGGTACCCGGTTCGATCCCCGGTCGTGACTCGCTTTAAGTGGACAGGGTCCCCCCGAAAGTCCTCAGGGACTAGACACCCCACCTCCAAACCCGACTGATAAGTGATCAAGGTGTCCCCAAGGGAACCGGTCTTAGCCCAAGGGCCATGAAGAGGTTTTGAACCGACGATTAATATGTGCTGCCTCCCATGGTGATCGCGTGGTACTGTTACTACTAAAAAGTAGTATTTGCGAAATTGCATATAATTAGTGGATCACAGTTAAAAGGGCTCTTAGATAGCGTGATAACATCACAGCTGATCCGAAGCCCGCCAGACAACAACAGTAAAAAATTATCCTCTTGCAGAAGCCTTTACTAAAGAGACCGTACAATATACACACGTTTTCAGGTAATCCTTTTTTTTCTTAAAATCCAAAAGCGGGCCTGGTTGTTATAAAATACACATTAGTTTGTTTGTCCATATATCTAGATGTGCCTTTTGTCTATTTATACTTTTAATGACCTATGCATATATTGATTTTTTAAATGTTAAGCTAATTTTTCAAAGGCTGATTTTTTTTATTTTATGCTTGCAATTTAGAAGAGAAACATTTGTTAAATTTCAAGGTCTTAGGTCACGTGACCTTTGCTTAGATCAGAGGGCCTAAAATATCAATTTTGAAGGATTTTTAAGAACAATTTTCATATATCTCTGAAACCTGTTGCTTTAAAATTTGGAACAGTGATTTGAACTTATAAATGAAATTTATTTTACAATTTCAAGGTCACAAGTCATGTAACCTTTGATTTGAAACAAAGGGTCGAAAACATCAACATTGAACGGACTAGAACTGAACAATATTAAACACTTTTGAACTAACATACGACATGAGGTTTGGCTTCCTCGTATTTGACCTACATAGTAGGGCCGGGCGACAATGATTGATTTTTACATTTGGTTTTAATTACTCAGCTTTTATGATAGATATGAATGACATAATTTATAATTATATCACTGACGTTAATATTTTTCATAAAAAAAAACAATTTTATATACATTTATCTATTTCTGTAGCTGAAATATTTAATATTATTGATTTTTCAATAGTGTAAAAGTACTTTGACTATTGAAAAATCAATATTGTTAAATATCTCAGCAAAATCAAACATATTGCTGCAAAATTATTTTATTATCTGAACCACAGAGTAGGAATCTATACAGAGTATCGACTCTCGCTGGATCTCTTTTTTTAATAGTAAATAAAAAGTTTGCACAAATATATTCATAGATTGCTAAATTAAGATGAAATTCTGCCAAAAATATTAGTAAAACGTGTCTTTATATCCAATACACTGTCAGTAAAGCAAAATTGTACAATTTATGTAGTGGCTGAGAGTCCTGGACTCTCAGAGTCTCTGGCAGAAAAGGGATTAATGCATTTAAACTCTGGTGTTGGAGAAGGCTGCTCCGCTTACCTTGGACAGAACATCGTATTAACGTTTCCATTCTCAAGCAGATGGGGACAACATCTCCTATAATCTCGATGGCACTCAAACAGAAGCTCTGTCATGAGAGCAAATGGACTAGAGAAAGACTATCATGTTGGGAATCTCAAACGGAAAAAGAAAGCGAGATAAAGAAGGCAACAGGAAAATCACTCAACGACCTTCTGGGACTGTAAAAAAAATCCGCAAAAAAACGGACCAGTGTCTGTAAGACAAAATGCCGGCTTGGTGTCCGTTTTTTACGGATTTTGTTACATTGTGGAAGACCGTTACAGATGGAGAATAATGATAATAGATGCCGCCAAAGGGTTGTACTCGATCTGATGGGACAAGGTGAAGGATGATGGTTATGAATATTTTATTTATATTTACTTTTTCTATTGAGGACAATTCATAGAAGTATAAAACTGTGTATACACCTCCAGCAAGAGTCGGATCTCTGTATATTTATTACTCTATGGTCTGATCGATATTAATCTCAGATATATTATTCTAAAACTGGCACTCATATCTATCACAAATGTGAAAAATCAATAATAGTCGGCCCTACTACACATAAGTAAATCCTAGGAGACCAAGTTTATTATTAAGTAATTCAGAAATTCCTAGATTTACTTACAACATATGGTGTAGACAAGAAGATAGAAAAAACAAACAAAGATTTAACGGAAATGTATGAATTGACAGATAAAAATTATCAAAGCGCGAAAAGGTACGGAAACAAGGTTTTGTATGAACCAAATCGTTTTTGAAATGGTAAAAGTAAACTATAAACTGGTAAACCAAAGCATACATAAAAAGTGATCTTTTTCATGCTGTGTAGTCTTGTTTCCGTACTGTTTCGCGCTTTGATCATTATTACCCATTAATTCATACATTTCCTTTAAAAATGTCATTTTTTATATCTCCTTAAAAAACATATTATCACTGTTGAACACTATACACTTGTTTCTGTAGTTCTTATAAAAGTAGGTCCTACTTATCAACAACCCTGTAGATTCTATTGATGAGTCACTCCATTTTTATTTTTTTATTTTAGACTATCTATTTTATTTCAAAATTAACAGAATTGATTTTTTGTATAGCTATCTTGAAGTATAGGTACCTGTGTTAACTAATTTAATAATTTCGTCTAATTTAAAACAGCTTACTAAGAGTACATTTTGCGTTTCTAACTGAAAAGAGCATGCTATACTGATACAAACTGTTTTTCAAAATACCTTAAATTATTCTTCGAATTCTATTAAATATTTCATTAGGTGCAAATACCTAAACCTTTGTAACTAACGGATGAAATTAGAGCTTGCTAAATACACATTTTTTGTTAAAAGGAGAACAACAGATTTACGTATGTATGATTGATACCAAAATAGTTTCTTATCTTTCATTCTATATCTGCATTGTTAGGATAGGATATTTCATAAAAAATCTTCTATTTCAAAAACAAAACAAATGCATTAAAGAATGAATTCATAATACAAATCGCAGAGAAACAATATTATGTTATTTCATCAAAATTACACTATTGTATAACTGCCATCAGATTATATGTACATAATCTAAAGTTTATATCTATTCTTTGGATTTATTTGCATTTCAAAGTCAAAGAAAACATTTTTTAATGAACACCACCCCATAATTAGTTATGTTATAAATGATATTTTTTTTAATATCAAAAAATGATTTAGGAAAACTAAATAATTTCTAATTAAAGTCCAATGGGTAAAGGCAAAAGCCGAGATTAAATGAGCCGTAACACCCGAGAAGTAAGTAGTGGATTTAATTAATACATAATGGAAAGGTTTTGCGCCTGGAAAACTTGGTTAATATGGTATAGATTTTATTATTTTAACAACTTAAAGATGGACAATTACACGTAATGTTTGCATTCAACTAACTTTTGCTTGGAAACTTTCAGGCAACTGCTCTATTGGCGGCAGTGAAGGATCTCTCATCTGGGGCAACCTCATTCTGCGAAAGACATCCACCGCAAATTGCTGCAGTCCTCCAATATTGATGGCCCCCTCTTCAGTGGCCTCAAGGTTGCACCCGCCGGCACACAGGTCGGACGTCGGACACACCATGCCACAGGTCAACCCCAGAGGATTGTCCGAGAGAATGGCCCGAGCGGAACCGTAGTAGTTCTTGGTCGCAATGCTGCTGATGAAGGACTTGATGTCCAGCTGGGTGGGACAGCTGCGTTGGCATGGAGCGTCGGCGCACTTGAGACATCGGGCTGCCTCGCGTAGGGCGCCGCGCTCGGATAGGGTGGTGTGTTTGATGTCGGCGAAGTTGTTCTTCAGCGGCCCGCAAGTGGAACAGTTCTTGTCCGCGTTGCGTTTCCAGTGTGCGCGACTCTAAAAACAATTACAATACAATTGAAACAAAACAGAAAATACATTTAGGTCGCGCCCAAAAGACTGGATTGCGTAATAGGCTTAATATGCACTACAATCTCCGTATTAAGTTTATTTCGAAAATAAAAAGTGTCATGTTATGTCTGGTTCAGATAGAATAATCTAAATATATGCTATGCAAAGATCTGAAAAGAAATACCAAACCAAACCTAGGCGTTGGTAACATCCTATTCCCCCAGAGTACATAGTCAGGTTAGAACCAGGCACCTCTGGATTGGTCCAGGGTCCAAACACACGACCAGGGCTCTGTACAAAAGAATGAGAGCATAGAAGCATTCTTATACCCACAGAAAACTACTGAAAATAGTTTTGCTATATTTGTTTTGGAATTTGAAGCACAACTATTTATAAATGACATTTTTTATTTTCGTAATAACTTAATACGCAGGCTGAATTGTGTATTAAGCCTATTATGAAATTCAGCCTATTAGGCATGACATATATATCATGTGACGACCGACTCTCACTGCAAAATTGTTTAAAATATGGAGACATTTTGTATTTAGACATTTTGAATTAATTTATACAAATACAGTGCTTTTATTCCTCAGAAGAGTTCAAATTTTACTTTAGATCATATTTTTAAATAAAGGCATCTATTGCAAAATGTCCTCTCTTATACTTTGATATGAAATATACGAAAAAATCTATTGCTCAGGCTGTGATTATGCCTAGCTGATGAGGCCCAACAAGGCAGAAACAGCTGTGCTAAGCTTTCACTTGTGAGTAATATGAATAAGTAAGTAGTATATTTTTATCAAAGTATACCTGTTTTTTATTCTTACTCTTAACAAATGCAACTATCGTGCTTTTATTCCTCAGAACAGTTAAAATTTAACTTTAGATCATATTTTTAAATAAAAAAAGACGGTGGACATACACCCAAACACATTACAAGCTATGCCTATATTGAGTACAACGATATATTCTCACATTTGCTGGAAGGATTTATTTCATCATTTTGGTGCACTGTTAACTGTCTAGACGGGTCTGTTCACATGACCGACATAAATGTTTCTTTTGTATTTTTGTGATTTAGTCTAGATGAAATTAAATATTTTTTAAATTTAATAAATTGTATTAGTCGTACATATCAACAGTGAAATCATCCTTTAATATTCCACATGAGAGTTTTTCATTGCTGCTAAACTGCTTACAAACACTTTTATATATATATAAGTAGCAATAAGAAAACTGAATTTATGTGTATCTAAAAAATGATAGCCTCGGCTTTTTTGTGTTGATCAAATACGATTGTTTTTAATATGCTCTAATATAATCAATCCAACTTCAAGGTTATAAAGAAGGTTTCCTGAACCGTGTCAATTATTTTTGTTAAAAATTGAAGGATGGTCGGTCGAGTGGATCCTAAGATAATATCTAGGTAGGTACATACAAATAGTTGGCCTAAATTAATAAGAAGAATGCAATAGCTTTCCTTTCCGCTACTTTTAGGATTCCATAGACGATAGCTACCTAAAGCTTAGTTGATTTTAAGTATATTTGATTAATATTTGCATTTTTGCTATTATTGGAATTTATAATTTAAAAGTTCGATGTATTAGTTATTAGTTCTGCCATCATTTGTATATATAATTTGTATGATTATACTAATTTAGCCTTTTACATTTTGAATAATAACTAGATTATGGGAAGAGTGACGGTTGTGTACACATAAAACTGGTTAAAACTCACCGCTGAGTGTCCTAAGTCCCACACCATATTTCTTGTTTTGCATTTAAATAACTTTATATTTTCTGACTTGATTGTTTTATGGATTTTGATTTTCGATGAATTAGATGGTACTTTCAATCACCGAGCTTGACTGACCATCTTTATCTTATCATGCTTCAGCTTGGGTGTAGAACAAGATGCACATGATTACTTAGTTTTGAGTTGATCTTCAGAAGCCGTATTTTTACTCATTTTTTTGGGTTAGATTTCATTTATTTCTATGATGTTAGTACTTTTGAAAGCTTGTTCAGGATTTTAATTTATTGTTTTTTATTATTGTATGTTTGCTGCAGTAAAGATTGCATTTTATATACATAGAACGAGTGTGGCTATGGAGATTTGTTGTACTAAAAGTAATTTGCGTAACTTTTGATATTCACAGACTTGTTATTTGTTAATATCTTGTATAATCAATACTTTTCAAATTCTATGTAAGTATTATAAATACGCGTTCTTTTCCTGTGCCTCTTCCCAAATATCTTCTATTATCTTTGTTATTTGGTTGTTTAATCAATATTATGTAACCTAATTTTGTTTGTTTCTCTTTTGGTGTATTTTTTACCCCATTGGTAAACCGCGTACATTTTTTATTATTATACCAAGCGCTAAACATTGTTTAAATAAGTTTTTTTCTCTTGCCGTCTAATCATTTTCAAAATTGTACACAGCAATTGCTAGAAGTAAACTTTTTAAACATAAACTATTGATTTTATGGTTACTTGTTGAGGGGGCTGTATGAACACCGATGAAGAACTTACACTGTCCTGGTCGCGGCCTGTATCGTATCCCAGTCGGTAGGATTTGCAGGACAGTTCCAACATGCTTTCTGCACGCTTTGTGATGAAGCAGAAGGTGGTGAAGAGCATCAGACTCAGTCCCCCGAATGCCAAGCAACAGAAGACGACGTACACCTCTGCCTGCAGATTGAGGACTATTTGACGAATCACTGCGAAGGTGATGACCGAGGACCCATAAGCGCCTGATAGGACCGCAACGAGGATATTTTTAGCTTTTGGAAACACGTGACTGGTCTGAACATTAGCCAGGAATATCATTTGAGCCGAGGTTGCGATGCAGCAGCCGGCGGGAAAGAGGAGATGAGGAACGGCCTGCGAAGTGAAGCCAAAACAGAGACATCCGATGCAGAACACAGATGCTCGGATAATCTTGGTAATGCGCAGTCCAAAGCGGTCGAAGAATATCCCAACTGGCAGCGCCATGCCCTGGAATATGTTCCATAAGATGAAGGCATTGCTGTACATGTCGGACTGTTGGTCACAGGTGATGGGGGGCCCGGCTGATGCATTGCTGTGTCCTACTGGATCGGTGTAGTTGGGACAGAGATAGTTGTAGACGCCGATTCGGTGGTAGACGGAGCGCAAGGAGGAGAAGCCGATCTGGACTCCGGACCCGAATAACAATTCCAGGGTGGTTAGGACAATCAACGAAAATCTGGCCACTTCGCCATGAATCAGAGGAACGTCGGACTTCTTAAAAAATGAAAGTTATATCAATAGGATTAATCGTTTTGTAATTTATTGAGAATCTATTTTTTGTAAATTATGTTTACTTGCGTCCTTTAGATAGGAAAAGTTATAGCCCTAGGTAATTGCAACTCACCATATCATTGACATAAATCGAGTATTATTTGAATAAATGAGTTATTCTTTATACAATATCAAGTGTCAAAAATGACTCTACGTCAACATACAACCGCTGCAAAAAGAAACGCGACAAATTAAATTAGAGTCTTTTTTAAATTATAAATTTATGCAAATAAGTGAGAGATTAATTTTGGTCAATATAAGCTTATATATAACCTTATATATATAAGGTCAATATTGTCTTATATTGACCAAAATTAATCTCTCACTTATTTGCATAAACTTATAATTTAAAAAAGACTCTAATTTAATTTGTTGCGTTTCTTTTTGCAGCGGTTGTACATTTATGTGTGTATCCCTTTATGCACAATAAACACATTTACAAAGACTTACAACATCAAGAATAATTTTATTTACATTTAGTACAGTTATTTTAATCCTTATTTAAGACTTGATGCTTCTAAATGACAATACAAATAATTTATTATATCTTCTTTTATATTAATATCCTCTACCTAGAGGACTCTCTATGCCTTGAAAGAGTTTGCTTATAGGCCTAAGAAACACTTGCAATTATATTATTTTGGTTGAATTGATTAAAAAACAACAATTAAGTAAGTGAAACTATGCTACTACACACCTATATACTTGGACCTATTCTTGATTATTTTGTGCCCAAGATCTTATTAAAAACTGCCACACAAAAAATATGGGCAAGGTTGAGCTAGAGAACTATTAGCCAAATTACTATTGGTTTAAAGGGTCATTCCATGAAAGAGAGTAAGTAGGATGAAAACAATAAGACCTAAATAATTTTTTTAACTTAACAGACATATAAAAGTTTAAAAAAATGCATGACTCTTTAATATATATTATTTTTATTTAAATTAAATAGGCAAACAAACTTTAGGTAAATTTTCATGTAAAAATAAGAAAAATCACATAAATTGTAAAAATTTGTTAAACAGTAAGAGTCAAATAACCAATGTGCATAGTATATTCTAATTTCCTATCATCCTTCTAATTCCTGCTGCTAAAATGAAAATATAAATTAATATATGAGAATTATAAATTGATTTTATATAGTAATGATAAGTGTTACTCCCATCACACTAAAAATACAAAAGATTTTCTTATAGTCCTATATGTAGATATAATTTTGATCAACACTATGCAAAGTAAACAATTTACATGTGACAATAAATACACAAAGTCTCATAAAGAATGACTAATTAACAATTTTTATGTCTGAAGGTAATGTTACCTCCATCATGTGATAAAATAAATATAACCTAAATCATTGTAAGTAATTGAAATAAACATACCTATTATTCTTTTGTTTTACTATACCAAATAATAAAAATTGCATCAGATAGCACTGATCACACAAGGGAGTCTACAATAATCTGATTACAAACTTTGACATTTCTTCAAATGTTATTTTCTGGAGTGATGATACTAGCTCCCAATTTAAAACTAAATTTATGATTAAATACATGGAAGCTTGCTTAGACATGTATGATGTGAAGTCTAATCAGTGGAATTTCTTTGTAACATCCCATGGGAAAGGTCCAAGTGATGGATTAGGAGGTACACTTAAATGGTTGATAAGGAGGAAAGTAAAGGCAGAGCAATGTTTAGTAAGAAATGCTTCAGATTTTGTTCATGCTGCTAGGAATTCAAGTATTAAATGTGGATATGTCTGCAGAAACAATAAAAGACAAGTGTGAGGGTACTTTTAAAGAAACCATTGAAAATGCTTCAAAAGTGCCAGGAATAAAAGCACCCACCATTGGAGTACTGGCAAATCAAAAGCACTTGAGGTTCAAAGATTGTCACCAGAAGTTATTGATTTTTGAAGTGAAGAAAACAATACTTCAAGAACTGCTTATTTAAAAGATGACTCAGTGATTGTCTTGTATGATAGCAAACAATATGTTGGAGAGATAAAAGCAAATAACTTCATATCAGGTGTATATGAATATGATGTCAGTGCCATGCAATAAATATTTTTGGATGGCCACAATCTCCAGATCATATTAGCTATCCAGAAGGTTCCATCATTGGAAAAGTGGCACCACCATGCCCACTAGACAGTCCAACTGAAATCCTTTAAATTTTCTGATAAAATTTTAAACTGTTTAATAATTAATTAGTGACCTAGTTTACCTAACTTATTCATTAATCTATCTAGATAATTGTAAAAGTGGATATTTATTAGGAATATTTGTGTGTCATGTATCTGGAATAATATAGAAATAAGAAAAGACTTAAATTTCTTGGATACAGTTTATTGATAAAAATAAGCAGACATTTCACTATATGATAGCTTCTTCAGTGCTCAACAGTTTATATTGTAATAATATAAATGGTTCTCATGAGCCAATAAAAGACATACATTGGGACAATGTTGTTCTAAAATTAGATTTGTGACAATGTTGTACTAAAAATAAATTTGTGAATAAAATACAAACAAGGAACAATGTGTTACTGAATATAGAAAAGCAAATAAAAATGGTATCTCTTTGTATTGAAATACCATTTTTATTTGATTTTCTACATTCTACTTATCAGTAACACTTTGTTTCTTCTTTGTATTTAATTCTAAAATTTATTTTTAGTACAACATTGTCACAAATCTAATTTTAGAACAATGTTGTCCAAATGTATGTATTTTATTGGCTCATGAGAACCATTTATATTATTACAATATAAACTGTAAATTATTTTATTGTGTTGAGCACTAAAGAAGCTATCATATAGTGAAATGTCTGCTTATTTTTATCAATAAACTGTAAATCTGAGAAATTTAAAAGTCTTTTCTTATTTCTAAATAGATATCTGTAACATGTACATATCCATTTTACTTACCTACAATGTATAAATGTATCCATATTATTACCTGGATATATGAATATATATAAATATATTTGTTAAATGTCTAATTCTATAAGTTGTATTGAACTTATCTGACTGTCAAACATAAATTATCACTAACTGAATCAATCAAAATTGCTAAAATAATGGCATTATAATAGTCTATATATAGAAATTTTATTTATGTATATAATATACATTATAGACTATGTGAGAGGATCATAGATAATAATATATGCAATATACATAAATTTATATATGTAAAAATGTTTAAGTAGGAAGGATATATCCAATGTGTATTTGGGAATGAAGTAACTAAAATTATAAATTACCTAAATGTGGAGAATATTAGTTTGGACAAATTGGTTACCTCCATCACACTGAATGAATAGTGTTAGCTCTTAAGCCAGACATCAAATTAAATCATAAATGCAGCATTATATACAAGTGAATGTCTACTCTACATATATGAATTAATAACATTTAAAGAACAGTACTTGTGGTGAAAATCCATATTGATGCATTAAAAGTGAATATAATGTTCTTTAATCATTACCTCCATCATGCAACATTTTTCACTGCTACTGCAACATATGAAGTAATTTAAAAAAATTCATAACCTTATGGTATGCCTAACTATGAAAGAGTCATATTTGTATAATGGTATTTGCTTCCATCATATATTGCTTTATATATGTCACAAAGAGTGTCACCTATGATGGAGGTAACACTCATGGAATGGCCCTAGATACTAATTATTATAGTCCTGAACATCTCAGAATAGTTTTTTTAAACTGATCAAATGCTTTAAAACAGCTTTTTAAATATGAAAATAATAAGTTACAACAAATGTTGTAAAACTATTAAAAAACAATTCTATTTACTTTTATCAAATACTACTGTTAGTAGTTGACCTAAAAATAGGTTGCTAAATACAGTTGTTACTGTCTACTAACAATGGGTATAAATCA
>JAUYWI010089630.1:0-12399 GCA_034780595.1 Parotoplana pacifica | reverse complement strand
CTGGATGAAAACGAAATGAATGCAGACCACGGACAGCAAGGCTTTGATCATAGCGTTAAACAGCAAGCCAGGAGAACAGGATCCCAACATTGATAATATCAGACAGAGGCTGGACAATGGCCAAGCAAGATACAACTACAATGGATCCTAGGTCATGTGGACATCCCAGGAAATGTGAAGGTGGACAGAGAAGCCAAGAAAGCCTGCAAAGATTGGCCTGTTCAAAAGACTAATCAGACAAACCAATCTCTCACCCACTCTTGACAGAAACATTTACCAAGAACAGAAAGAACACTATCACCGTGGCACAACTCAGAAGTGGCCATCATCATAAACTACAGAATTTCAGAGCGAAATTTTTCAGAGTAGACCCAGAATGCCCTGAGTGCCACATGGGAGAAGGTAATGTTAGGCACTGGCTTCAGGAATGTCCCCGGTACTATCAGAAAAGACTTCAAATTTTCAGACAGTGTGATCCCCCCCCTTTCCAACTTTTATGAGAACCGATGGGTAGTGGAGGAGTTCGCACAGCAGACAATGCTGTGACTTCACTGTCACAATCAACAACATTAAAAAAGCAGCAGTCCTATGTCTGTCAAGTGAACATCTGGATGATCATAGCTAAAATGGAGTTGACATATTGAATTGGATAACAAAAGAAGGAAACTAACAGGTGGATGGATGGTGTGGATTCCTGCCAACTTCTCTACTTAGCCGTTTACAATGCTTAGATTGTAATGAAATACAATTACATAGAAGAATTCACAAGCAACTGACAAAGAAAGTTTCAGCCTGCGTTCAAAATTTCAATAGACCACCAAAATCGATTCTCCTCTATTTAGCTGTATTTGGAACCTCTGTCAGACCCAACCTTTGTACATGTTAAGAAAGTGGAACGGGGGGAACTACAACTTCATGAGAAAATGATGATAAAAATGAAACGTTTCATAAATAAAAGCAGAATGCCCAAGCAACTAGAAGGCAAGTGCTATCATATACGTAAATAATGGAAGAGTTAGTTTGTTCAGCTTCGGATTTACTGTAGATTGATTGCTCAAAAAATCTAAATAATAGCAACGTAACTATAGCCACATTTCTATGCGTAATTATCTAGTTTTCTATGATATAATGAACTTTATGTTCTTCAAATAAGGTTTTTAGTATACCCGAAAAATCAAAACGGTGTTAAGGGACACTGCGAGTTATCCTACAAAACACAAACCTAGGACTGTGTTGGTTGTTATTGTGGACAATAGACATTGGACGTTATTTTGAGATTTCTGCCTAAAGTTTAAGGCTTGTTTGCCAAACTGGAGAAAATTGATAGTACCACTTTGCTTTAATTTGACAGTAAAAGTATCATCTGTTTTGTCGTTTAGTGTAACAGCGGTATATCTATTATTTATAGTTAATTTATTTATGTTCTACTTATTTGAATAAACAATGTTTTATTATAAAATCACAAACTTTCGGTATCTGTGTATCCTACTGTAGGTTATTATTCGAATTGGGTTATACTTTCTGGTATGATTTCTTCAAATACAATTAGTTGCTTTATTTATGGACCGATCTAGATACCCTAGAAATTGGGCTTTAGTCTCGTGACCCCAATAGTGACCATATGGTGAGGCAAGATTTGGCTTTCTGAATACTCAGCAGCATAGAAAACATGGAAATATTTATTAAAATTCAGATTTTAATGAAAACTCATAATTGATATATTGTGTCCCTTTCTTTATGATGTTGAAAGTGACAGAGCTTATCAACCGTTCTTTTTGTCATGTAGCTATAAAATCTGGAGTCTGGGTTACTTTTTGTCGATTATCCGTTTAAGAAACTAACAGTTCACAAGTTGTTGACACCTCGCATTATTTTAGGGCTCACTTTCATCAATTCGATGCTTACGTAGATTGTTATAAGCAGAATCATACTCTGTACATACCAAGGTGGCTACAGTATAATTTTCATAATTAATCATAACTTTTAATTTTTGGCATAACTTTTCATATTTTTTATGATTCAAAGTATTTTTAAAATTTGTTTTTTACTAGAGATATTTTTCTTATTCCGAAATTTGTGGGTCCTAGCACCTCTTCTCCCCCTTATAAAATCCCGTGTCCACCACTGCATTTAATGAATTAATTTTGCTTAAACATTAATAGAGCCGTATTTCCATTCATGCAGTACGTTTTTCCTGATTTTCCTTTGGTACATTTAAAAAGAGCATATTTTTGTGATAGGCCTGTAGTCACCTTGACACATGGTGGGTGACCTTCAAAATACACATTCGGCTGCAATTTCAGAGATAGCTGAAATTTTTTTCAATAGAATGTGTGCATATAATTATCTGTGTATGTTCTGGTTTTAAAAGACATATCACTACTGACTTAACATTACTTGCATTTTCCGAGTGATGTTGATGAATGAAGTTCTCCTCTAGCAAATTCGATGCAGCGCAAATAAAAGTCATAGTTATGTAAGTTTTAAATGCGGTGACTTGCTCTGTTATCTTTCTTGGTAACGCCACCAACTAACAAATTTATCTTTAGTAGCATGATGCTTAGAATTATTATTGCAAGTGATGCGTGTGGATATTATTGCATCTCGGAATAAATTGACTATGTCATTAGAGACCTATTCTGACCATTTTTAAAATAACTTTTTAATAAGTATGGATTAGGATCAGTAAAAGTAGCTGGAGTGGTTCACTAATAGACCTAATGTTATCAATGTACAATGATTATCTAAATTCTATGATTTTGTGAAATTCTCTGTATAAAATACATAATTTTTGTATCCCTCATCACGATATAGACGCCTAAATAGAAGTTAAATATTCAATAGGTAATTTTCATTGTTGCTTACTTGGTGTAGCTGATAGACAGAGAGTTAGTGAGGCCAAATTTCAGGCACTCGGTTCTAGATACCTTAAAAATATGTCTGATTTCCACGATGTATAATATAAATATACTTTTTTTGTTGATTTCATTTAAATATAATCAGCTAATGTAAAGTTACATGTATGTACCGATAAGTGTCATAGTAGTACCTATTTAACCAGCCACCTACAAAACTAATTATTGCTTAGTTCCGACCTTTGAATTGAGTTGTTAGTTTGGTAATTCTTTGAAAGCGTCCGTCTGTCAAATTTAGCTGCAATGACTTTGAGTTATTTGTGACAATTTGGGTGTTTTGTCTTGTCTAACGTCGTCCCTGCTAGACGAATTAAATTATGCTAATCGATATTGACTTTGTACTATTGAACTAAGGTAGTAATGTGAATTTGTTCGGTATGTCATTCTTGTAGGTATAATCTTGTTGATTCTTATTATAGATTCTGGTACTGTCTAAATTAAAATTGTTTTATATTGCATACGCCGCCAAACTGTATTTTTAAATACTTACCGTTATTAATGATGAAACGTTTCTGAAAACTCTTTATGGGGCTCTTTTTCAGATACCATAGCGTTTTAAATATGGTAATATAATCGATAACCCAAATTGATGAATGATAGTTCTTTTATCAATGGTTAGTTTGCCATTGGGCAATGGCCTGATAATTTTGTGAAATACTCGTTATTTTTACCAATTGTGGACACTTGCTTTTTCAAACAACTTGTTTACATGACCAATAAATTGTACTTGGACGCATGATTCCTAGATGTTTGATAACACACTCAATAAATGTTAAATAGTAACATATTCTTGATGTCAATGAAATTTACTTTAGAAGCGTTGTTCAGCATGATTCTAACCATTTTATTATGATGAGTTCAAAAACTGATATTATTAGAATAAACAAATATTATAATATAAATATTGACAAAAGGCTCCACAATTTTCGATACAAGGTACTTTTATCAAAAGTGAAGCATGCGCAACAACTACTTAAAACCAATAGGTAATTACAAACATGACATATTTCCAAATAACTCTTTGGACAATAGCTAGCTGAAGTTAACAGAAATTAGAGCGAATCAATTCGGTGATGTCTAGATTAATATTATTGTAAATGGAAGGGATAGAAGTGTCACAAGCCATATTCATGCTAGAAGGGTTAGTAGTAATAAAATGTCTTTATCCAGTTACGTAATCAATATTTATACATATTCTTAAATCACTTTCTTAGTAATCATCTGATGAGATAGGACGAAATGTATTATGATGAACAGAAAACTGACTTAAATTTTTATCTATAAAATAAAATAAGACTCTAAAATGACATCTTTGGAACCTCACACACAAGCCGTTCTTCAATAGATTCTTAAATAAGGTTTGTAACACTTGTGCTTTACATTTACACTAATATTAATCCAGATATCATCTAGTCGATTCTCTCTTAATTTCTGTTGGCTATTGTCCAAGGGGTGTTTTGGTACTCTGTTGTGTTTGTAATTACCTAGTTGTTTTAAGTAATGTTGCGCTTACTTCACTTTTATATTTAGCCTTTGATGAAGGTACACTACTTGTTTCGAAAATTTAGGCAGTAACTAATGTCGTGTTTTGGAGCCTTTTGTCAATATTTATATACCAAATATTAACATCTTTAGGAGAGAGAAAGTATTGTAGAGATAATTTTAATGGCCAAATAGGCACTTTGATGATTTGTGATCATTCACTTAACATGAAATTAACATCCAAAACGTTTTCAAGATATTTAGTTTTAAAACTTATAAAAACCGTCATAGTAACAGCTATTTGTAATTGAAAGAAAAATTCGTGAAATTTAAATTAAATTTAGATTTTACTTTCAATAATTGTATGAAGATTAACCTTCACCCGAAGTAAGAATTTTTTTTATAACACTGCAAACTAAACGGAGTAATTTTTCTCCCATCATATTTCTAAAACAATTCTATGGAATGCGCAATCGTAATATGCTTGTATATTATTTTTCAACGATTTTGCATTCAATAAATTTTTTGGATTAATCTCTAATGATGTTATATCCACTTTTCCCCCCTATAATTTCATGTTCCAATTTGTTAAACTACAACCCTTTTCAAAAGTAACCGTAACTGTATAGAAAAAAGTGAATTAAAAGTCAGCGAAATATTGTTTCCAAACGAATTCCACAAATGATTTTCTGGGATCAATATTTTTTAATGAAATTTTCTCCATTGTTTAGACAGATGGCAAGGCACAATATTAGAATTTCATTAAAAAATGATCCAGAAAATATTTGCATGGAATTCGTTGGAAACAATATTTTGCTCACTTTTTTATACTGTTACGGTTAATTTTGAAAGGGGTTGTTGTTTAACATAGATGTCATGTGCTCAATGAATCGAGCAACATCTACTGCGGAGTATTTTTTATTTGCCATAGATACTTTATAAATTATTTTACTAATATGAAACAGGCAATTATGACCTATATAATTGTAATCCATAGAATATACTATGACGGGTACATGACGGCAAAAATAAGAATAGTTATTTTGGCGTTATGCCATTGAACATGACAGTAAGTAGAAAATTCTATATCAGTATAATAAAATATTTTATCCTTTATTTTACCGTCATGTTTGACATGACTTTTACACTATAGTAGGACTTAGCATTGGAATACTTTTTCCATATGCAAATTTTCAAAATTTTATTTTACCCCAAAAATGTAAAATGAATGGATTTTATTATTCCAAAAATTTTATGTGACTTACTATTCTTTACATTGACCGTGATGTTGAAGTCTGTAGCTAGAGTGTCCTTTTTAAAAAGCGTGCGAAAAACCTACATGGTAAGGGGTGCCCAAATGCCCGGTTAACGAAGGTTTGATTCCAACCGGCATTGGACACCCCTTACCCTGTAGGTATTTTTCACTTTAAAAACACTAACATTACGGTCAATGTATAGAAATTTAAGATACATTTATTCACATGAAAATTTGGGAAATAAAGTTCATATATACATTTTGAGTAAAATCGATTTTTGAAAGTTAACATGTGTAATAGGAATTCTAAGATTAAATCCTACTAGTTACATTAAAAGAAAAATTCAGCATGCATAACTAAGGGTTAAATTCTGCTTTTGAAATCAATTGTAGAATACTATGTATCAAAAATATGTTCAAGCGTCTGCATTTAGATGTCAAAACCAAACTGGTCAATTGTTTTAAAAGCTACCCTTTTAGACTTTTCATATCAGTTTCGTTTAGCAGAACAAAGCATGAAAGCTATTAAAATATAATGCGGTGATGTTCTGAAGATTATTATGGCAAGCAGTGCCAGTCCTGAAGAATTTGTAAACAAAGGTAATATTTTTTAATTTTGTGAGTAATATATGTTTTTTAAATCGTGAAAATGAAAAGTGAAGGTAGGTATTTTTAGTTAAAAGTAGTAGGTTTAATCTAAAGTATTCTAATTCTTATCTTTATTTATATAATAGTTTAATATTAACCAGACATGTAATTTTTAATTATTAGAAATTTATATAAAACTTTCTTTTGCTTCTTAATAAAAATGTAATTTTTATATAATTGAAATTAATAACGGTTGCCATACATTCAGATTGTTTTCTGGAATTTGTCCAGGTTTCAACATCTAGAAGATAAATTTGGATTTATTTTATGAATGTTATAAAATTGGCTATTAATATTCGTCGCCATTTTCGTGAAAGGTCGTATGTTAATTTTTTTCGAAAATGAGTTAATATTACCAGGAATGACTTCATGGATTGGAAGAAATTGTCAGTAGATCTAGGCATTCTGAAGAGCCGGGACACTAAAAGTGGTTCACCTTTTGATTGGAGGAACTTTAAACACGTTTCAGTGGATAAAGGTAATCTGTATGCTCTCCATTTCAAAAGATTGCTTGAACATACAAATCCCTCGTGGATTTAATCTTGGAAACTGTCATGTCACACCAGGTTAGGTGGAAGCTCCCAAACTGTCCTTGGCAAAATACAACGACCGAATTAGTTTGTGTGTTGGTCCCAATGCTGTTATACAAACGGAAAAGGCCCAAACCTTTTTCGAAATTTACCCCATGATTAAACACTTATAATATGAACTTTAATTATTCCAAATTTATATATGAACTTTTTATGATTGCATTTATGCAGATTTTATGTAATACATACTATATTTAACAGTCGTATCTGAATAAAGAATATTTTCATAAACCGTCGTATCTCATTCGGACAGTAGGATGAATATATTGATAAATATAAAATGGTACCACAAAGTTGAATCACAAAAGGAAGTTATGCCATTTTATAAAATAAATAATTTTTATTGTATATAATTGTGTAGCATTTTTTAATTACGCAAAAATGCATTTTTAGTTATATTTAAAACTTGATTAATTTGACTTACGACCCTTCATGAAAATGACGACGAATTGTAATAAAATTATATTTTTCACTGTAAATAATATAGTACCTATTATTACATATTACTATACACCTATACCTACAAATTCTTTGCACACAACCTAACATATTGACTTTATCTTTATTCTAACACATCACGAACTTTCAAACAAATTGTGCAAATTGTACAAAACTATTAACACATTAAATAATACGTTATGTAAATATTGATATCACGTATTGATTTATCATAATAAAATGTATATTTAATTTAATTACATATCGTTTTAAATGGTAAAAATACATAATTTCAAGATGTATAATTTACTATTCCTAACGCAATTGGAACAGATCTAGACCAAAGCCTGCTTAATATTATAATTATGAAAATTATAACTTTGTGCCAATAGCAAAACTATATTCATCAATTATGTGCAGATGACACAGCCCTCCTTGCAGAAACAGAAGAAGATATTGTGGAGGAAGTCGCCAAAAACAGTAAGAAAGACGAAAACAATGCTGATAGCAAGAGAAAGAGGCCCAAAGATCAGCATCAAAGTAAATGGAAACATCCTTAAACAAGTTGCAAATGTCAAATATCTCGGACAAGTTATTGCTGAAGATGGAAAATGCGAGAAAGAAATAAGAACTAGAATAGAAATAGCTAAGGCAAACTTTATAAAGCTAAGAGACGTATTAACAACAAGAAAACAAACCTAGAACTATGAAAACGAATGCTGAGATGTTATATTACTTCCACTCTACTATATGCAGCTGAGACCTAGACGATAAGCAAAGACATGGCAAATAGAATTAAAATTTATGAAATGTGGGCTTATAGAAAGATGTTCAAGATCTCATATGAAGAAAGAAAGACCAACAAAGAGGTTCTACAATTGGCAGAAGAAGAAAGGCAGCTACTTAAAATGATAAAACAAAGGAAAGTCCATTACTTCGGACACCTGATCAGGGCATCAACTTGATATTAGAAGGAAATGTAGAAGGAAACCGAAAGAGAGGGCAACCATCTAGACGATGGATAGACGGCATCAAAAAAATGACAGGTCTAACTTATCTTCAAGCAGTGAGACTGGCGCAAAGCAGAGAAAAGTGGCAGATCATGGCAGCCAACATCTACAGGAGACAGCACTGATGATGATGATGATGCAGATTGTGGGGCATATTAAGCCTATTACTTATACAATTCAGTCTATTGGGCATGACATAAGTATACATACAATGGCATGTAGACTCTACATAGAATAAAAAACATCCTAGTACTTTTATAATGGTACTTATGTAATCAATATTTTCATCAGCTACTCTATGTAGCAGGTATCACAACAGAGGGAAGAACTATTTTCGGAAATATGAATAAGATACATATAGGTTCGGGAATTTCAAAAATGATAAAAATCCATTCAAAAATTTTGGAGAGTTGCATACCATTGTACATAGGCATGGATACAAATGTGTGTATCAGTGTGGTGTCAGGATGTACACTCCAGCTCATTAATAACTCCAACTGCCAAAATCTAAAACTTTTAAACATTATAATACTTAATGGAATAAGAACTAATACATAATACTATTAGCTCAGAATGTATGTGCATTTGATAGTTTAAAATCAATATTTTAATTTTGCTAGTTTTTTACACTGTGAGATAACTGTTATTGCAAAGGATAAGAGCAGCATTATTAATGATTAATATTAATTTTCTTTCATCTTGGCAAGTGCAGCAAAAAGGAAGCACTGTACAGCAATGGAAGTAGCTGAACTGTAGCAAGTTGACATGGATTCTGATAAAGCAAATGTTAGTAACTTTGAATTGAGTTACCAACACAAGGTAGTGCTGAATAATCTACCTCAGATAAATCATCAGATGGTGCATTACCTGATTGCTTAATTTCATCTTCAGGGAATAATAGCCCACAAACTACAGTAAAAATTGAAAAAAGAAATCAGGAAACCAGGGGGACCAACAAAATTTATTATTAACTCATTGCACACCACAATGGAAATATTTTCAATTATATTTATATTCCTTAGTATAACTTAGTTTCAGTTTTAATGTCTGCCATATTGGATTTTAATGTTACAACTAGTGGTCAGTGCATGAATTTTAACCACCTTAGGTCAACAAAGCATGCTAAAATATATTTGAAACCACTCATAAATATCAGAGGAAATTTAAATTGGATTTTGGGAATTATTATGACAAGCTGTCAATGCATGAATTTCTAACCATATTAGATTCACTTAACATGCTTTAATATACTAGAAATCACTCACAAAAGTTCTAGGAATTTTTTATATAGCCAGATAAAAAACAATTTCAGTTTTATGGTATGCCATTGTGGAATATCATGTTGTGGAACCATGTTAAATCAATTCAGCAGGTCTGAAAATACTAGAAATTAAGAATGTTTACGTAACACCATGTGTAGTTTCAATTGGCATTTTGAAGAGTGCTTGAAAAATACACAAACCTCCACCATAGTCCCCACGTTTCTTTTTGCCTGCAACTGACAAGCTTCCCCACCATGTTGCCAGTTCCATCACACTCTAGAAATCTCTTATGAATTTTGTACTGCCTGAGAATCAAATTACAATATGTCAGTAAACTAGTCCACTATAATGTCAAAATATTCAGCTTTATTGACATCAGAAATGATATATGAACAGACATAGTCTTTACATTCTTTAAATATTTAATTCTGGATCCACTTTGACAGATATGTGTTTGAAGTGCAAGTTTTTATGTCATCAGTAAGTACAGTATCACCTGTCCCAATTTTAAAATCAAGGAGAGCAAGGAAATTACATTGATGGTTACTTTCACAGAAGTCAGTTTTGTTGTGTCCACTGAGAGTAATGTTCTGTTGGCCATAGAGAATTATGGTTTCCACATCTGACCACAACTTTGGTAAATTCTTTTTATATTATGGTTTGGATGCTTGTGTTAAGAACATTGTATTATGCAAGATCAATCCCCATATTTTCTTCTATAACTAAGAATAGATGTAAAAATATGACTAATAAGAACTGTGAACAGATTCATATAATGTATTTTATGTCATCTAATATGAACAGAAAATGTTTTCTCAACCATTATATGAGGAAATAAAATAACTTAATAAATCATTTTGATTTTGTTTTGTAATTAGTTTTATAAATAAACCATATTATTATGTGACAATTATATATTTTTTAATTCTTTAAGCCTATCCAGGCCAAGTAGGTTGTTGGATATTTTAGGAGAATTATTCTGGAAATGTTTTTTTTCATGTATTTAATGCTTTGTTCAGTTCAAATTCTTCAAAAATAAGCAACGCACAATAAAAATGCAGTAAAATCATGTCTCTTTCCGATGTTGATTTTAAATTGATGTTTTCTTGTTTCAGCCCGGTAGCAGCACCTGTTCCTGCTTCTTCTGTTGAGCCCATTGTGACCAGTGCAGCGTCGATTACTCCAGCACCTGTTCCTGCTTCTTCTGTTGAGCCCAATGTGACCAATGCAGCGTCGGTTCCTCTACCAGGCCATTTAGCGCCTGCTGACAGATTGTACGATGACTTAGGACATTTTATCTTAGCCACAATGTCTGAAGCTGAAGTTCGATTTGAGATAAACAGAATGAGCGATGCGCAGAAACTGCATTTACTGAAGCATCACTTCAGTCCTCCAAGTAATTACACGTTTCCCTCTGTGCATCTTAATGGCTGCAATCGTGCGCTCAAATTCTCCTGGCTTGAAAAGTACCCTTGGCTTGCTTACAGCCCATCGCTAGACTGTGTTTTTTGCCGCTTCTGTTCATTGTTTTCGCAAGACCGATCGATGAAGGCAGCTTTAGTGAACTTACCATTCAAAAACTGGACAAGGTGTTCCATTGCTTTCAAAGAGCATCATTCATCAACTGTGCATTTCGATGCAGTGAATTTCGCCCATGCCTTCGAAGAAAGTCGACAAGTTGTGAACAAGACAATTCCTTTCTTGTTGGACAAAAATGCAGAGAAACTTCTCACTCAGAATAGGGAGATTTTGAGTTTCATAATTAAAACCATTGTTTTATGCGGTAAACAGTGCATCGCTCTTAGAGGAAGTTCAGAGAAGTTAAAGGATCCCGGAAATTGTGGAAACTTTCTTGCAATTCTAAAGTTGATCAGCGAAAATAACGAGGTACTACAGAAACACCTGACTAATCCCGCAAAGAAGAATGCCACCTACATTTCTCCTGACATTCAAAACCAGTTGATCCATATAATCGGCATTGATATAATTCAGTCAGAAATTGTCAAAGAAATCAGGAAAGCAAAATTCTACGCAATTCTTGCAGATGAAACAACTTCACACAATAAGGAACAATTGTGTTTTTCCATTAGATTTGTTGATAACGATAAAAATATACGCGAAGAATTCATTGAATTCGTCAACGTTATTCGCACCACTGGAGAAGCTCTTGCATCTGCTTTGTTAAGATGTTTGGAAAATCTTGGTCTTCCTGTTGAAGGTATTCGAGGCCAGGGCTACGACGGTGCCCCTTCAATGTCAAGTGAACGGGTAGGCGTACAGGCACGTATAAAAAGAGAAGAGCCTAAGGCGTTGTATACGCACTGCAGTAGCCATGCGTTGAACTTGGTTATTGCCCACTCCTGTAGTTTGCCTTTCGTTCGAAACATGCTGGACAAAATAAAAGACACATTCCTGTTCTTTTCGAAGAGTCCCAAACGGGAAGCACTGCTTAAAGACATCGTCCAAAAGTCAAACCTGCATTCTTCAAGCAATAGAAGCAGGAGTGTTTTGTTGGAGCTTTGCAAAACTCGCTGGACAGAACGGCACGACTCCTACATGCACTTTTACCAAGCCTTCTGCTACATCGTGAAATCCCTCGAAGTCATCGGTTTTGGACTGCATGCAGATGAAGGGTTTGATCCCCAAGTCGCTGAGAAGGGGGATTGGGATAGCGAAAGCAAGACGCGTGCGACCTGTCTCTTGAACAGCCTGTGCGATTTTTCATTCATTGTCACCTTTTTGACAGTCTACAAGCTCTTGTCCCGCTTGGACGGTGTAACTGTTTTATTGCAGAAAGAA
>JAUYWI010089619.1:0-12400 GCA_034780595.1 Parotoplana pacifica | reverse complement strand
ATCGGTTGGCCCGATGACAAATGCAAAGTAATTTGACCCAAAAGATCGTTCACACCCAGTGTGGGCTTTCAATTTCTTTTGTGCTAATAATTATAAGAAATTTCATATTCAGAAATAAAAAGGTTCTTTGCATTTATTTATTTTAGTGAGAATTTTTGGTTATTTTATTTTTTAACTATGTCTGTAAATAAGATTCTACTGTAGTTTTGGTATAGTTTTTACTGCTCCTACTATTTCCTATATTTTAATAATATCTTCAAAATGCCCATGCATTGAAGAAAGAGCTTTCACTTATTTCAATATGTTTTGGCCAAATTCAAATTTCTCAAGAATGAAAACATCACAATATTGTAAACTCAATACTTTATGATAAACACACATTATAAATGTAATACTTTCTGATAACGACAGATTATAAAAGCAATAATAAATGTACAACAGAAAGCTTTATAAGATCCACAACATAAAGAAAATATTATAAGGGCCAATTACATAAAGAAAACATTATAAGCGCCAGAACAAACAAAACATTACAAGAGCCACAACATTTGAAAACGATAAGACTGCAAAAAGGAGGATACATAAGAAAACGTATGTGTGTGTCGCGTCAATCAATACAATTGTTTTAAACTTTTCATGAATTTAAGTAATCTGTCCAGCTCAAATGAGTGTGTTTGTGATAACAAAATTGAACAACTATGGAGATGCAACCATGTGCATAGCTTTTAAAGAATTTTTTTTTTCTAAATTCTGTATGTATTGTGTCAACGTCGTGAATGTTGTTGGTGCTACAAGGTTTTGGATGTAGGTATTTAATGGGTACTCACTTAGATTTTTAAATAATTCTAAATAATGCAGGTTTTATACACATACAACAAAGTGATACGTTATGTAGCAGCCTTCATTTTTTAATCAGCAGTTTAATTCAATTTAATGGCATATCATATTCTATAAAAACAATCGTTTTGAATAAATGTTTATATTAATAAGCACTTTTCCAACAAGTATAACTTTTAAGTTGGACGCATGCTGTCTGTGTGAGTTAACAACATTTACTCTCCGCAGTTGTAGTTCCTTTCAATATTTCTGTGTACCAACTTTATCGTACGGTACATATCAATCATTAGCTGGCATATGACAAGGTATTCATACATCATACCGATATCTCTATGGTCAACATTCCATGTCATTTTTGTGTTTATTAGACGATGCTGTTGTTATATGCAACTCCCTATACAATGTGGCCCAGAATTCATTCTCAAATAGATACGAATTGTAAAATTGGCATACACATGAATTGTATGAAAGTGTTAGAATTCACTCTCAAATAGACATGATCGTATCATTGTGTTAGAATTCAATGAAGATTCTTATAATCAAATGCTCATCAGCCCTTCAGGAAGAGGCATACTTATGTACATGTGCATTGGCAGCAGGATGGGCCCCTATAGATTTTCTGAGAGGGAATTCTGGGACACGATGTAAATCTTATTGGAATAAAATTCTATGAAAATGGTATTGCTCTTCGTATACAAAAAATATTTAAAAATATTAGGAGCAGTGAATTTCTATATAAAAGTATTCTAGTTAAACAACAAATCAAATATATTTTTATTTTTAGAAGACAGCTTGTTTTACCTTTTTCCCATTTAAATTTGTTTTGATGATCGATTTTTATCCCCCCCCTCCCCTATACGCACAAGTACGCTTTTTTCCCATACGCACATAGGCAAAATGATTCCAAAAATATGTATGGTATCATAAAGAATAGTATTTATGTATAAACCATGTAAATTGTAGTGTATTTGATCAAAGAGTTTAGAAAAACAAAGCCGTCAAGAGTACTGAACCCCCTAAAATCAATCATTTTTATGCATCTTCCCATGGCACTTGAAGGGCAGCAAAAATATTTCTAAAAGTAGCTAGTCCATTAGTCGCACTATCATCCACTATAGAACCATTGACATCACCCATCTCATCTCTTGTACACAAATATGGCTTCAACACAAAACAAAACTTCAATATTAAATCAAAACTATGTAATCATGTGCATCTTGTTCTACACTCAAGCTATTTTTCCTTGGTTTGCCTTGGCTTCGTTTTCCTATAAATTTGTCTTCAATGACTGTTTTCAGTAAGCTATTTCTTCTCAATATGTGCCTAATTCTATTACTTCCGCCGAAGCTTCTATTTCATCTCCACTTAAAGATTTTATGTATCTGTTTGTGTCGGCGAACGGCTGCTGTTGATTGGAAATACACTAAACATGTTGGACAAGTCAGCATTTCAACGGAAGCTTGAACTTTTGGACAGAATTAATCGTATGGAGCATCAAACGGTAGTAGATTTTTAGAATGCCAGTCTCTTTTAAAGAGTCATGAATGGTGTACTTCTATTGACCTCCGATGGTTTCGGCACAACCAGCCCACATTCAGTTTGCTCCAGTAGAAATTAGGCTGGAAGAAATCGGCCTGGGAACAATTGGAGCCAATTTTTTGGGGAATGATGAGCAACACTCGCTATTTGTGCTCTTGATCATTAGCAAATATTGAGAATGCTGCACATGTTGGTGGAGCCAGTTCAGGTCATCAACACTTTCTTCCATGTCATGGGTTACTCGGTGAACAGCAGTGGGGAAGATGCACTTCGCAGTAACAGGATGCGTATCAAACACCACATTGGACCAGACTTCACTCAATACCTCCTGCTTTTTTAAACTTAGCTTTTTCCAACTCTTCATCTATTGTTTTTCCCGATGAATCTAAATGGGATCCAAATTGATTATGTGGTAATATTAAAACAGATAACTCTATTGTAAGCGGAAAGACCAGGTGCATGTGTTAATGTTATATAACCATGTTTTACATTTGAACATAATTTAACTATTCATAATCGATCTGATTCGTGCCACTTCGGAAAACTTTCAAAATGTTGTCCGCCAAGCCATCTATTTTTTGATCGGCAGGCATTTTGCCATAAAATTATTGTTTTAATTTTTGAAATTGCTTTAATATCCTGACTATCCAATTCTTTGTCACTAATTGCATTGCAAATTATAACTACCAAACTTTGAGTTGAGATGTTGAGATGGACATTTTATTCCAACCTCAAATTTCCATGAAGAAGCTGATCCCACAAAACGCCAATGTAGTAAATTTGGATTACTATGGTCAAACTATAGCTTCAAATAACCACTGACTTTGTAGATAGCACTATTGAATGCACCATACCAACTTTATTGAGGTTAGGCACCCATTAAAATAGAAGGACATATTGTTTAAAAGAGACAGCAAATTTATTACAAATGAGTAATGCGTAGGTAGGCGTATGTAAGCGGATTTTATAGCAATTTATGGTATTATACTGCCCACACAGACGTTGGGTTGACACCAGATTTGGTATAATAGGACATTTAGATTACAAAATAATATTTTCCCCAGTTTTGGTTATTTTGGCCCGCTGTGCGTCATCTGCCCTCATTGATTCAACGTCAACATCCCTGTCTGCCTCAACGTCATCTGCCCTCATTGATTCAAGTCATCATCCCTGTCTGCCTCTACGTCATCTGCCCTCATTGATTCAACGTCATCATCCCTGTCTGCCTCCACGTCATCTGCCCTCATTGATTCAACGTCATCATCCCTGTCTGCCTCAACAACGTCATCATCCCTGTCTGCCTCAACGCCATCATCCCTGTCTGCCTCAACGTCCTATGTTCTCAATACTCAACCCGACCAGTCATGCACATGTAACAAACCATATCAGCCGACTTTACCAGCTGTTCTGAATGTCACACGGAAAGTAAGACAAATCAGTGGAAAGGAGAAATCACAAACGTTCAAGGCTCATTTGGTATTTTATATACCCATGGATAATGTTTTGTGTTTGTGGACATAAAATATTTTGCTCCTGTAGATTTTCCAATCAGTTATCTCTTAGTAAAAACTTTGAGTCAGCTTTCACTATTGATGGGTTTAACAGCTGGAACGGTTGAAGAGTCACCAGTTGAGTGACGTTAGTATGAAAATACAACAAAAAAACAAAACCTATTGATGGCCAGTTATGTGATGACCTCTCTTGGTTAGATGTTTATAAAACAGTTTAATGTCTATGCGCCAGGGATTAGCTGGACGAGGTCACGATACTAACGAAGGAAACTTACATCCAATTATGAGGATGAGATGCCGGGATGTTCCAGATTTCAATGAGTGGTTGGGCAGTCATAACTATACACTGATGGGCCATGACATCTTAAGAAATATCTTGGTTGAAATCCGCAGTGTAAGAGTTTTTTCAATTTTAGCTGATGAAACTAGAGACATCAACAATCATGACCAGAGGTCGTTTGGTATTCGTTGGGTTGATCCCGACTTTGAAATACATGAAGATTTGATTGGCATATGCCATGTTGAAAAAACAGAAGCATCTTTTCTTGTTGCGACCATCAAAGACATTCCCTTGCGTTGTGATTTACCTCTTTCGCTATGCCGTGGTCAAGGCTATGATGGTGCCGCCAACAACACGATGGCGTAGCCACTGTTTTAAACAGAGAGGAACCCAGGGCTGTACCGGTGCATTGTCTCGCCCACTCTCTCAATGTATGCTTGCAAGACACAGCCAAAACCTGTCTTATAGTGCGTGATACATCTATCCTTATACGGGAAATGTGTCAACTTGTATGCTACTCTCCGAAGTGCCAACTACTTTTTAACAATCTCTCCAAGAGACTGGCTTGAGGCCATTGTGCCCCACGAATCAACGCAACAGACGTTCGAAGAAGTTAATCTGACTAGAAGCAGATGATTATGGCCGACGAGCAGGTGAAGTCTTTGCCCAAATTGGGAAAAATTTGATATTTATTTTGGGCTAAAACATTGTCAGCTCATTTTCAGCAAAACTGAGGCAGTGTCATCGAAGTTGCAAGCCCAGAATGTCACCGCTGGCGAAGGTCTCGAGTTTGCAGAGCTTGTGAGAACGTGCCTAATGGATGATATCGCTCTGATGCCGCATTTGAGTAGTTTTCTGAAACAGTTAGAGAATCAGCGATGCAATACACATCCGAGATATCATTACCACTACGTAGGCGTGCTCCAAAGCAATTAGATGATGGCTCCGAACCTCATTTTGATATGTCGCCACTAGTCTTCTTTAGCAGCATTTTTTATGAAGTCATCGACAAAGTGACTGCCGAACTATGACGACGATTCAGCCAAAGAAACATTGGAAATGCCATTATTATTGGAAGGCACACTTTTGGCAGCTGCTAACGGGTTCCGATGAATTCACATATGATAGAAAACTTGCGGAATTCTTCAAAGATGATATTGATACTGTAGCATTGGCAACACAATTAAAAATACTTCCTAATGTGGCATTTTCAGACCTAAGTTTTGTTAGAAATGTTGGGCAAATCGGCGACATTTTGGTCGATTCGAAAAGTCACTTTTTCTGATTGAGAATATTATTTTAATAGAGTTGTTTGTGGTTGTCTGTTTGATAGAGGTATACCGATAAGTATAGCTCGGGTTTATAGACCACGCTGACAGTTACAGAAGATTTAATAAATATGTGGGCCCCAGGGGGGGGCAGTGGGGGCCGGGCCCTGTGTACATTCGCTAGTTGCCTACAGATGTTATTCCTCTTGCTAAAGAAATGTTGCTATTGTAATCTATTTGATCCAGGTTTGTTTCAATGTGTGTATATATTTAGTTATAAGAATTCCTTGTAGAAACACTACTTGTTATGTTCTTCAACTTTTTTTAAATACCATGCTTGCGCCCCTTCAAATATGGGCCGCCACTAAAACAAAATCCTCCATCCGCGCTTGCCCGCCCCCAGGTCGTAACTCGCTCCGGCGCCTATGATAACATCCTTGATAGAACTGAACCTGAATTATCTGAACTATTATTAATATTGGTTAGAAGAGAAATAAATTCAATATTGGAATTTAAATAACCATTATTACTGAGAAAATTAAATATTTGGATTAAACTATTTAAATAACAAGTAGTACCCAAATTATTTAAACCTTTTGGAGGATAATGACAGCAGGCAAAAACAGAAGAATTAACAGCATTAACAGAAATGTGAACATCTGAATCAAAAGGAATAGTATTATGTAACGACTTGACAAAATCAGAATTAATATAAGTCTTAGAATCTGGTATATTAGATAAAATAGATAAATTAGATTCAGACTTAATACCAATATCAACTTTTGCAGAATATAAAAGGATAAGTAATATTATTAGAGATGGGTTTGGAATTGTAATTAGTTATATTAAAATTGACATTTTGGCGTATTGCTTCACAGCTTGGGCAGTCAATTACTAGGTGTTTGGTGTCCTCTTCTGCTTCCTGCCAATGACTATAAATACGAGAAGCTTCTTTCCCGAATCGATGTTTGTTGCTTCTAGGATGGGTAGTGGTCTGTCCTTGGGCCAGGACAATGGCTTCTTGTCTTGCAATTGAAGGATGGTCCTTGATTTTGTCACTGCTATGTTTGCTCCAGTGGAGGTACTTTAAGGCAGTATGTATAAGATGTTTCAGCAATAAGCCAGGTTGAACCTTCCTTTCTTGCTACCACTCCCGTTTTTCTTTTTTCTCCCCTCCCTTCTTTTTTCCTTGCTTTCTACCCTCTTCCCCCTTTTCCGTTTATCGTTTTCAGTTTTTCTGTTCTTTCTACCACCCCCTTCCCTTTTTTAATTTCGGGGAGACTCGTTCTCCCTGTCCCCGTTGCTCAGTACGAGTGCATGCCACTTGACAATGTTTTTTAACAAATGATAAAGAAAAAGAGAGGAATCGAAATGAATCACATAGGATGGTTCAGAAGCAGCATAAATGGATCGAGAAGTCACACAGGTGGTTCAGCGGAAGCGGAGATGAATCGTGAAATCGACGGTAAACACAATTAACTCAGCTCAGTTTGCTAGCAATGGAAAGAAATTTAGTCTTCGTACTGGACATCACTAACCATCCTAAATTCCAAAAGAATTGAAAAATGGATTCCAAAGAAGTGTCCAGAAAAATTGGCTTTACGGATACAATTGGTCAGTCAACAGTATTGCAATATTAGTGCATTTTGTGTTATAGCAGCCTTTTTTGTAAAATCCGGCATGTAAAAATGAAACTAAATTAATGTTCCTTTCAAGAGATGGCATAAAGCCAGGCAAATATTTAACGACCACCAGAAATTGCCTATAATAGTCACAACAATGCATGGAGTCAGACTTCAAATGCTTCTGTTGATAGTCTCCCAAACACGAAGAGGAAAGAATGAAGCTTGATAAACCAGATATTTATAGCCTGAATGATTTTATGCTTCAAGTTAATAAACGTTCATTATAACATGCCTCAGAAGTTTGTCAACATAGGTTCTGCCTTTAAAATTCACATTTTCTTTATAATTTCAGCATAAATTAACAATATCTTCAAATTTATTTAGTCTAGATTAATTTTGAATCACCTGCACAAGCCACTATGATCAGCAACTAATCACGATTTAATAGTTTTGTGTTTCATTATACCAAATTTCGTTTTACACTACTAACACATATTACTCACTACTATTTGTATTAACAAAACTAAAACAGACTTTTATAGTCCCCCTTTGGACACCTTCATCGTTATTGTCCGCCCAAGGTTTTTAGAAATTTATTGAAAAACAGTTAAACGATACCAACCTAAAAACGATAGCAAACCATATTTTATTCCGAATATAACCAATTACATGCTCTGCAAGTATAATATATGAAAAAAATCAGATGAGAAATACCAAGCCAAAAACAGGCGTTACTCTGAGGAATAGAATGTTAGTAACGCCTATGTTTGGTTTGGTATTTCTCTTCTGATATTATATTCCCTTTATTTCAAGTATTTTTATCCTTTTTGACCAATCTTATATGTATATGTAGGTAATTATACTTTTCCTCTATATTCTGTTATTACTTTAAAAGTGACCTAATCACAATATTTTTAATTATACAGTTTTTTTTCACTACATACAAATGTAGAATATTCTTTATAAATAATATTTTCTATGTGACATTTTTGAAAAAAGTTTTTTATAAATGACGTTTAGGTTGCTTTGAATGATACGATAGGAAACTCTAGAATTGTTTTCCATACAATATGACCTAACTGCCTATTTGAGAATTTAGATAATATTTTATAAAACTCTGCGTCAATAATATTACACGCGGTTTTTGCATAATCCAATTCCTAAGCTTTACCATTTTGCATCGTTACACAAACAACAACTGCAATTAAGATCTAATTTTTACTAAATGCCTATTTGAGCATAGAAGACAAGTAATTAGTCTAAGATGGTACCTAATTGGCCTAGACCTAGAAAGACAATGAAATGGTTTAATAAATTAGAATTTGAGAACCAATCCTGATAGCAAGAAAATTCCATTTCAATATCCCACTTTCACAATTTGTGTCACTAATATTTAAATTCTAAATTTTAGTTCATGAATTAGTTTTTTGCGTTGGTATCGTCAGAGAGGTGGCCATCATGATAGACTTCATGTTTATCAGAAGGTTTATCAGTTTTATTATAATCGTGGGACTTTTGTCATGTAAGTTATATCAGTATTTAACTTTTAAGGTAAAACTTTTTATAAAATAATTTGTAGGTTGTTAATTTTACATCTATTCTAAAACTTGTTAAGACGCAGAGGTCTCTTAAATTATTACGTAATCATTTCAGTCGTATTCCTCTGCTAGATATTTAATTTGTGACAAATTATTATATCTCGGTAAAAAACTACAAAACAATTTTTCGATAAATTCAACTAAGGAATTTTATTGTATTTTAATGATTGAATAAATGTTCAATAACTTTTATTGGTGAGTAAAAGAATTAAAGGAGTATTGTTACGCAAACACATTAAATAATGTTAAATTACTTGACATAGTTACCAAATTCAATTAAAATACCATTTTTTGTTTCAGTATTCAATGTAGTTCAATAAATATTTAGATTGGTAGCTTCTTACTTTAATAAATATTGAGGTTGAATGTTTTTTAGGGGCATTTCTGATTATTGTTGTCATATTTCCTGGATGAATTTTTGAATTCACTTTTAGACAATAAATGTTTAAAAATTTGTAATATTGTGAAACAATTATAAAGAAATTTTTTAAACATCCACATCAAACAATAGCTACAAATATATGATTTCCTTGAATTGAAATTACAATTATCAATTTTTCCTAATGAATTCCATAACTTTGAATAGATTCTTCGTCGTTTTTTTCCTAATTTGTTAGTATTAATATCATTTAAAGATGTATATTTAAAAAAAATCCAATAGCTGCTAAAGTATTTTATTTAATGAATTTTCGAGGTTAAAACCTCCTTATCAAATTAATTAGAAAATAAGAAATAAATTTAAAATTATATGAATCAAATTTAAATATTATATAGATTTAAAATTAATATTAATTTGCCTTAGAATTCTATTAAAACATGTCAGAAATGTTTTTATTGTTAATTCTATCCACCAGATATATTATATATATTTTATAAACATAAAACTATTGTTTAATGTACCGACAGCTTCTAAACGGTAATTACATTTCATCTCTACATACAAAACACATGTAGTACTTATTGTATATAAAATATCACAAATGGAGTAAGTATAATGTGCAAACATTTATTAGAAATTAAATCATGTTGTTATTTAAAAGTGAAAATAAATAGTTAATTGTATTGTTTGCTTCTTTATACTCGGTAAAAAATAAATAGAAAATAAATTCTTAAGAGCAATAATAAAAAGACAGGTATACTTTGATAAAAATATACTACTTATTCATATTACTTGCAGTTGTTTCGGCCTTGCTGGGCCTCATCAGCTAGATATAATCACAGCCTGAACAATATAAAATTTTCGTATAGTTCATATCAAAGTAGAAAAGAGATGAAATTTTGCAATAGTTACATAGGAAACATGAAAATAGAAGATCAGCTGTGATCCATGTTGCCACACTGAGTGACGTTATCACAGTATCTAAGAGTCTTTTTAACTGTGATCCGATATATGCTATTTTGCTAATACTACTTTTTAGTAGTATCAGTCCCCCACGATCACTATGGGAAGCAGCCTCCTCACAGTCCTTGCTAGCCGAGTCAACATTCTAAAGGGTAACGAAATTTTGATTTTTTAAAGAACTTTCATTGATAAAGTACAAAGCAATATAAAGAAGTGATTGAATAAATTGGTAGCATTCGGTGTCCTAAATAATAAAAATGGAGCACAAAATACTGAATTTTTGACAAGGTTGTATCTTAGCCATGGATATTTCTTGCCTTTCTGCATGTCTGTTATCCATTGAAGATTAAAAAACCTTCCTTTTGATTTAGAAATCCTTCAGAACTATTTTATCTCTCACTAAACTCTGGTGGCACAGTACATGTAAAAAAATCGTACTTTACGTCATCCGCAAAATGGTATGCTAGTGTTCTCTTTGGAGATTTTAATGAATCAAGGATCAGTTGGTGATAATAAATTCAAGCCAAGTTCATGTTCAGATGATCCTACAGATTCCTCCAATCCAACATGTTGCTCAACTGTTGAACGAACTTGAGACGATTTTTCTACAATCTGCTCTTCAAACTCTCTAATACGTTTAATATCGAAAGAAAATAATGTAGTTGGAGGTCTCTTTCTGTTAGACATGTTTCTAAATCAATGACTATGAAAAATTTATTATGACAAAGGGACTTTTACAACAAAAATTAGAATAGTAATGAAATAATTATGTAGTTTTTACGTATCTGTACAGCACGTACGAAACTAAAACTTATCGAAACAAAATTATAAATATTAACGAATTTAAACAAAAAAAAATAATTTCTGCTTTAAATAATGTCTGAGAATTAGTATTGAAATAAACTTGTTTATAACAGCTTTCACATGGTATTTTTTGGACGCATGTTTATGCATGTTAACTCTACTTTTTATCTAATAAGGAGAGAAACTGTATCTTGAACGAAATATTAATTACAGGCTAGGTACCTACACTTTTTATTTAGCACATTTCAATTGTCTTTCATCAAAAATTCAACCGAGTCAACGGACTCGGTTGACTCATAGTTTGCTACGCCCATTATATTAAATAAGATTATTCTTAAACGAGTTTTGAAATACAATATATTAAATATGAATATTCATATACAATTTTATAATATTCTACTATGAAACCCAATATAACAACTGTACATTTATTACATTTAAAACAAAAACAACTATCAAGAATCTGATATAATTGTAGTATTCCACAAGAGTTTCTATTTCCACAACAGTAGCAATACCTAAATTTATCATTTAGTTTTTATACAGTAGAAATATTTGTCTTGTAAAGGGCATTCACTGCATTACAGTTTGAAAAATTATTTTCAGAAAAAATGAATATCGAATAAAATATAAAAAAGTAAATATCCCAGTTCAATATCAGTAGTACTAGTCTAAATGATTTATAATTTTTGCAAAAGCCTTATTCACAATAATGTGTAGTTGCTTCACGAGCCTTTAGGTACCTACTTTAAGTTAAACTATGGTAAACATAACATTAGTAGAACTGAAATACTAATAAAAATTAAAATATGCGCGACATAGGTTTCGGTTTTATTTTTAAACCATTTTCAAGCATTACAACAAATAAAGGATAAATCATTTTTGAATTATTACCTACAGAGTCATAGATTATAAACTAAAAGTATGTAGTACGACAGTTATGAGGATAAAAATTGCAGAATTTTAATAAGCAGATAACTGATGATAACTGTTTGAATTTAAAAAAAATTACATGTATTGTAACATGAAACTCAATTCTTTTCTCGGACAGTTTAGTAGAGGATATGCATTGCTATATTCCAAAGAGAAGTGGTTTGTTGGAGACGTTAGTCAAATTAGGAGTTCACTAAGAAAGCCAATCATCAATATATGCAACACGAGATGGTCCGAACGTCACACTGCATATCAATATTTCTGAAAATCTTTGGACAAATTAACCAATAGTAATTTTTCTGAAGTTTACCATATGCTATTGGCATCCAATTTTATATTTTATTGAAGTAAATTTCAACGATGGAAATGCTTATTTAACCCTAATCATGATCATTTATGATCACTTATATGTTTAACATATATGCATAGCTAAAGTTTATCATATTTTGAACCATGTTTTTGGGAGAATTTATATTTTTATTATATTTATCTGTTTCTATTGTAAATTTTACATATATTTAAGATAAAATAAAAAAAAGTCAGCTTTTAAAAATCCAAAAATGTACATTTTATTGAAAAAATGCATAATATTTCATTGTGATAATAATAAATAAACTGTTCATTTCACAACAATACATGCAACAAGATGCTTACATTACATAC
>JAUYWI010089608.1:0-12403 GCA_034780595.1 Parotoplana pacifica | reverse complement strand
CCTATATAGACTGCTTTCTCTGTAAATGTTTTAGTTTTGCTTGACAAAGTGTTAAACGAAAATTTGCAAAATAAAATGAATTGTAAATAGCAAATGTCCTTTAGTCTGTAATAAATCTTTTGTGGGTGTCGCATCAGAAAACCAATATTGTGGATAGGATGAGGTACTTTGCTGATAGAGATAGTGTCAATGTTATCAATATGATTATATTATAGTTCATTGTTACCTGCATGCGAGAAGGCGAAGGGAACTACAAAAATAGGTCAAGTAGCCATTTAGCTTGCATAACAACAGCTGGGCGATCGAGGGATTTGCATGGTCTTGCACCTTAGAAATAATACCATCAAGGATGTTCTTGTGATCATAAATTAAAGAAGCTGTTCCGCTTGCTTCAGGCACTATTCTTTGCAAGTTCAGGTACTAGCTGACATGGCATCCAAATCATCTGGTGTGGAGTTTGAAACTTGATTGAAACTATTGTGGAAAATGGGACACAACCCCATATTAGTGAATGGTAATATTATTTTATGGTCATTAGCTTTATTTACCTATAAGAAAACTAAAATTTTACATGTAAAAAAAATAATTTTTACCAAAAATTCTGCTGATGAATATCTGTTGCTTATAGCTATATAAAATTTAATATTCATTATCAGGTATTTTTGGTAAAAATTATTTTTCAGCTAAGACTTCTGCACCTTCAGTGACAGAGCATGGGCCTTCAATGACAGACCATGGGCCTTCAGTGATGGAGCAAGGGCCTTCGGTGATGGAGGATGGGCCTTCAATGACAGACCATGCACCTTCAGTAATGGAGGATGGTCCTTCAACTTCAGCAATGGGGATATACGAGCATCAACCACTCTGAGGCTGCCGGTTGTGGTAAAGTGGAGAGGATGTCCTAAAGTTGCTTACCAGACTGTACTAGGCATCAAATGATCACGCAAACATTGCATTCCTTTAACAAGGATGAACAGTGATACACAGTTGAAAGGTATTTTAAAATCTGTTGGTATAATTTTGTAAGTAGTAAAAGAACGCCTTCTGAGAATGCTTTGTTGCCATTTATTTTTGTGATCATAAAAATATTTTTTCCTATTTTTGTATTAAATTTTATTGAATTTAGTTAAATAATTATTTTTCTAAAGATTTAAATCAATTTTAGGAATATATTTTACGTTAAATATTTTTGCCGTAAGGATAATAAAAAAAAGAATCCTTACGGTGCCGTAAGGATAAGCACTTCGTTACTTAAAACAGTTTTTTATGGAAAATCTGTACATGCTAAACCAAAAACAAATCTATGTTCCGTTTAAATTTCTATGTTTTGTTTATTGCTAACTGGTGCTAATTTTATTGATTTTCTCTTGTCATCTAGGTGACTTATCCTGGCCACATGACCAACACTTGCTGCAGCCATCCACTGTCCACAGCTCCCGAGCTAGAGGAGGGTTCTGGTGCCATTGGTGTGCGCCGTGCCGCTCAGCGCAAGGTCAAGCATGAACTCGGGGTCGAAGCGGAACATTTGAAATTGGACGACATTAGTTACATCACTCGGATTTTGTATCAAGCCGATAATTCACCCGATGATGGCACGTAAGTTGAGCAATTAGTGATGGAAAGCCAACCATTTTAGGTAGCAAATCCAAACATTAAAAGAAACAGGCAGATACGTTTTGACAATTGAATTCGGACTCTATGGAAATTTGAGAAAGAACGTTTGATGAGTGGTCTACTTACTTATACATAGTTCCTCTGTGCAAACGTGAAGATCAAACTTTAGGAAACTCTGATATCAAATATAAGAAGGCTTGACTACCAATTACGCATTTCATTATTTATTGTAATCATCCACAATTTACACTGATGAGTCAGTCCTAAAGAGGACGAAAAAGCGTTCTTCAATTATATATTGAATTAAAATTGTTTCTAGTAATTTTTCTCTATTTAATTGAAAATACGTTCTAGGAAGTTTATTTCGAGTGACCATGTAACTGATGATGAAATCAAATTTTATTTCAAATTTGTTAAATCTCTACTCTTGGGATGATTTCTGTAAACTGTGTCCTTCATGGCGCCCCACAGCAAATAATCAGTTGACGTAGATCCGGCGATTTAGGAGCCCATTCTATCGGGCCACGTCTACCGATCCAACCACCAGGCAGTGTATCCTGTAGATTTCTAATAGCTGTGGTGCAATGTGGTGGACCGCTATCGTGCACAAAATTAGTGACCCATAGCCAGGACGCTGTTGTAACTGGGCGAACAGAATTGGACAGCGTGTCATGATAATTCGTTGAACTCTTTCTCTATGAACTTTATGAACTCTATAATCGATAAGAAAATCTAACTATCGGACTACTAATTGGTCACCCTGTATAGTTAATATATTGGTAAGTATCTCCTATTGAATTATTATTTGTATTGTAGATGGGGTGAACATGAATTGGATTACATTTTGGTGGCACGTGCTTCACCAGAACTTATACCTAATCCAACAGAGGTCAGTGAAACTCACTGGGTCTCGCGCAGTCAGTTCCCTGGATTTCTGGCCAACTGCGAAGCTCGGGGCGTCCCTCTGACACCTTGGTTCCGGCTCATCATTGGCAATGGTTATCTGGACCGTATCTGGACTCACCTTGATGAACTAGATACAGTGGCTGATCATAGCAACATTTTAAATTTTAAAACCAACAATTGAGGAGTCGACTTTATGAAATATTAGTTATCATAGTTATATCCATTGATATGTATCGACTGGATAGGCCACTGATCTATGGTTATAACGTTAATAATGCAGGTGAGGTAAAAAAACAGAGACATCGAACAATCAATGGCTATGCACGACTTGATTTGCAATTTTAAATATCGAAATCCATAGAGTAATCTGTCTAATTCATCAACAATATTAATGTGACCTCACCCCTGCCTGGTTTGAGAATTTGAAATATCGCCAATTTGACCTTACCGATCCATTAAATACATATCAAATGGTTATATCCATAGAGTAATAATTAACTCTATGGTTATATCTATATAATTTAATATCTATGATTATAATAATATAATATTATATTTATTGACATAATGTAGATTTAAAACTAACTATTGTGTTTTCGATATCAGATTTTTGTACGAAACAAAATAATTACCAAAACTCAATTAGTTGAATCGATGAGATAAAACTTGATCAAATATGTGTATTATGTTCCTAGAAAAATATCTTCTTTAAAATGTTTCTTCTTTTATGTCTACTGTACAGAGGTTATTTAAGTGCCACTTTTATAAAAAAAAATAACAATTCCATCGTCAATCGTTTATTGGATTATCTCTCTATAAATTATATGTATTTATTTATGATTATTTTTTTTAATTGTTTCTTATTCACATTCCAAGGGAACTGAACAGTTTTGAGTGTTAAGAGTAATAATAAAAATATGTACACTTTGATAAAAATATACTACTTATTTATATTACTCGCTGTTTCGGCTTCATCAGCCTGAGCAATACGAAATTTTCGTATATTTCACATCAGAGCATAAAAGTAAGGAAAAATTGCTGTAGTAGCTTAAGAAGAGAGAAAGTAGAAGACAGGGAATTCTACAGTAGATATCCCTGGTAGAACATAATTGGGGAAAAAATATTGAATTGGTTCAGCGTCTAGATTGCAGCCTGGAAATCTGTAATATTGTATTAGCTCTTTTGGAGGACGGCAATATTTTTTACTGCACATCTGGAATTACAGATTTACAGTGCAAAACTGATGCTTGTTAGGTGCCAAATTGCAATCTCATTGGCGATATCTATCTCCATCTTTTTACTTCTAGTGGAGCTACACAAGCAACTGAATTTGTTTCAAAACGTTCAATTAAGCTAGCAGTTCAAATATACATATCTTAATTTCACATGAAATATGCTAACAGTAAGCATCTATCTATTTCCTGGTTCATGCACGCATAATGTTAGCATTTATATTTTATGATGTACTTATATTTTTATGTTTTGTTTATGCCACGTAGAGAACAATACATAATTAAGTAAGAAATGAAAAGATTACAGCTATACATAGAAAAAATATGCAGTTACCTACCTCCTCTCATAGGTAGCTTGGATAGATATTTCACTTAATTACGTTATGTAGAATTGTTTCGCATTTGAAACGCCAATACAACATGGCCTCCGTTGCTACTCGCAACGAGGATCCGTTTATTTGCAATATTCGCGTGGCAATCCAGTGTGCCATTGATACCAAAACTCTTCTCCAGAACTTCCCCCAACCATTGGTCAATGTACCAGCAGCCTGCTTTACTAATTCGATCACCATCCTATTCTGTGCTCGTTCAAACTCTGAAAAAAACTACCTTCTTAATCGGCTGTTACGTAACGATATGGCGCTTGCAATTTTTGAAACGTGTTTTACTACGTTCTTTGTTCGTTTTGTTTTTAGTTTGGAACCTTGTGCAAAAATGGTGGATGTATCCGGTCGTATTCTGCAAATTTTCGATTCCTTCAATTCTACACAAATCACCTTTACGTGTCTGAATTCAACAAAGATTGAACTAGAAACCAGTAAATTGTTTGTTGAAATTGGAATTCCCTCTGAATTGTTATCGACTGGTTTAAAGATAGTTTGCGGTCCAGATTTTAACAAAAACACCAATTCCATTAGCTTTAAAGAAATGGTTCAATTCTTCAAGCCAGATATTTTAGTGTATGCGCTTGATGGTGAATATTCATTTTCTAAGTTGGATGCCCGTATTTTGACTGAAATTTGTCCTCTGGAATCTAAACTAACTCTTTTATTGGTAGCTAATGTCATTGGCAAGTCAAACTGGAACCTTGACAATGATGCTGTTCTTCGTCAAATTCGCAGACTATACAGTGCTGATTTTACAGAGGATTGTCTTTATAGAATAAACCATGTGAATGATGATCACTATCGTTTGTTTCAAAATTGTTTGGTGGATCGTATTAACAGTTTTGTGGAATCCTACAGCGTCATTTTCATCAATTACTTGTTCAGTGTAATGAGTCTGGCTGAAGTAAGAGCCATGTTTAAAAAGGATTTAAATTTCATCTTTGAGTCCATTTTTCGCCTATTTGAAGGTCACTTTCTTCATGTGTGGCTGCAGGATGGTTGTCAAAAGGGTCTGATTGGTCGCCTGAGGGATGCGCCCCCCAATGTGGGTATTCAACTTGTCACCAGACAGTGGATCGTGGCGATCAATGAGAATTTCAACACACTGTTGGGAAAGAGTGAGAATCTCAATGCTCTGTTCCGCATTGAGTGCTTTAAGTGTTTTGTTATTGGCGATAAGCTAAGTTGGTCTGAAATCTTTGACTTGCTGGAGGTTGGCCTGCAACTTTGTCTACCGAAGATGGGGGCTTCCGATAGTGCGGAGCAATATTTGGGTATGATTAATTGGCGTCTGTTTCAGCTTACGATTGTACATGTGACAAATTTCAAGACACGATATGAGAAAAAGTTTAATCGGAAAATTTTAAATGTTCATTGTAGTTTTTAAGAAGTGATTTCCAGGCTTTAGAATACTTGCGATTCTAGTATACATATCTGTTATGTGTGTATAATTTCCGATGAAGACTTTCTGTACAATCTACTAAGAAATCCACCGTGCAACAATGATCGTGAATTCTGCGTTGATTTTAATTAACAAATTGGAGTATAATTGCATTTTTTAGGATGCAAGAAATTTATTAGCATTTGTTGGATTTTATTCTGCTATTGTATGTACATTCTCCGAAGAAATGTGTTCATTTATTCTACTAAGTAACACTGACCCTAATACACACAGCGATTTATTTTTAAGCAGGGAAGCCCATGACATATGGGTCTGTCCCAAAATAACGACTCATTAAGGTTAAAGAATATTTTACATAAAATTAAACTAATTATTATACATTGCTCTCATTATAGTCGATCTAACATAATCTGAATAGATGTGTTGTCAGTGTTCAATTATTGAATTATTTATGCTGATAGTTGTTATCGTTTTCGACTCTGTTTTTGATATTCCTAGCATTTATATGTAATATCTATCTTGTTTTTTTTAGTTCTAGATACCGATATTTAGTTGTCAAATCTGTTTCTACCTGATCGTTGGTATCTAAAAGTCTATTTCACAGAGACTATTGATGTATAATTTTGAAGTTTAGTATGGCTATAAATATGTTGTCGCTTTCGTTAAGTCCGCCGAAAATAAACATAAACAATACATTTTGCATACTAAAACTACTTAAATTTTAGTTATTGTATCATCAGACAAAAAATCCAAAAGACAACAACACCATTCAGGGCATCATCTCCTCAAAAATACCAATAAATGTCGTCATGTCGCTTTCGTTAAGTCCGAAATATAAAATAGCTTACAGAGGCACATAAACAACTATATTTGAAACAATTATACAAACATGAAATATAGAGCCATCCAGTCTTTGTAGAAGCAACTACATAGTTAATTTGTGAATGAAATATTACAAGAATCACTACAACACCTTTGAAATCTACTATAAGGTTAGAATTACTAGGATCAAACAGTAACAACATCTTTGTTTTAACTAGGCATCTTGCAATCTACAAGACAGTCCTTGCAAAAGCAACTAAGTTGCGAAACAATAAGTTTTTAGTTTCCATTCACAGAAGTCATTTGATGGTATTGGTTTACGAGTATCCCTTTCAATGTCTAATATTTGATACGGACAGATTCTGTTTCCTTGTTTGTAAGTCCGACTGAAAAAGTGATGATGAATCTTCTTGAGTTTTTCTGAATCGTCTCTTCCCATTTTGACTGAAGAGCTGCAATATCATCTAATGATGCAACTGTATCACCAGTTTTGTAGAATATATCTGGAGAGCTTCGTTTTGAAGACATCCCCGGCCGAATCCGATTGAATTTTGACGCGTCTGGCTCTGAAAAGTTCCTCTGCAACAGATTGATTTTGCTGATTAAGATAATCATCTTATTGTTTGAAAACTGTGTTGGTGAACAGTTGCTTTGTGTCGTTTGTGAGAATGTTATTACGTTCCAGTTCTCTAACATAGGTAGCTCATGAATATGAAGGCTTGTGTTTAATTTTGAGTTAGGTCATCTGAGACAAAGAAATTCTAATAATCATAGAAATCCTAAACTGTTCAGGACAGATGAATGTTAATTAATCTTTTGGATTCCTTCTGATAAACTCCGTTTACTTCATAAACCGTTGTCTTGTGTTTATGCTTTATAATTGCGTGGGAAACAATGTGGGAAACAATTTTTAGGACTTACGAAAGCGACATGACATGAAGTTTGCTGATTTCTAGATAAACGACATTAGTTAATATATCGATAGTAGTGCAGAAACGAAAAGTTGTGTTGTTTATATTAATACTGGGTAATGGAAATCAACTGGTCTATTGATTACCTTTGTAGGTTTGTTCATACTTGGGACTAAACGAAAGTGACATTTGTCCAGTTCTCCATAAAAAAATAAGAATAGTACCTACCAAATGATTTCATTGACATGTCTCTACTAGGATAATTGAAGAAAACATATTTTTATTATAATTAAAATCTGAAAAATTATTGAGTGAATATCTTGAACACCAACTAGGTAGTGGAAATGCCTGTGTACAGTAGATTTTATTCAAACAACCTGCTTTGTTATAAACGATCCACACAAACAAAAATTTAGTTCAATAAAACACCGGACTTAACCAAAGCGACAAACAAGTTATTTATAGACAGACCCATATCCTAGGCATCCCTGCAGTAAGCAACATTTGCAACGACATCTTTTCTTACCTACTTCTTATTTTGGTGGAATATTTCGTGCAACATAGTGCATGTTCATTCAGTAAAACAATATTTAATTTTGTTTGTAGTATATTTGTATGTTGCTTGTGTAAATGGAGTCTAACAAAGGGAGTAAATGAACAGCTATCATATGAAATGTATCATCATATTATGATGGTATTGACATTTTTGTGATAATTTTTTGGGTAAATTATTAACATATTCTAAATTATTTTACCCATCATTTAACCCTTAGCGGATAATGGGGGTTGACCATCCCCAAAGGTATTTCAAAATTGATCGATAACGATGCAACCGATATGTTTGAATCTGCGCACCAAATGCTTAGCGGAATTTTGGACATCAAAATTTTTTTGTGTGCCCCCCCCTGCAAGTCACGTGTCGGCCCTCTAAAAAAAGTTGGTTCCAGAATTCCAAAATGTATTTTTTACAAAAAAAATCAATTCTGAAGCTAAAGTAATACAAAATTGAGTAATATTTAGTAGATAGTGACATTCGGGTTTTGAAATTATTGATTTTTATGACCTTAGGGTGCAACCTGATACAAAAACCGCTGAATTGATTTTGTTCACTATATTATTTACTATATTGCTAACGATTGTAGAAAATTTTATTGAAAAATATTACTACGAAAACAGTTTTGGTGTCAAAAACACCCATCTATGAAAATGGAAAATTTAATTCATATTTGGCACATCTAATCTTTATATGGCAGGCTATACGTGTGCCGAGTAAAAAAATAAATAGCTTTATCCAAAATCAAAAAATTGGATTTCACTAGTTTTGGGACGATACATTAAAAAGCCTTTTTTCTTAAATTCAACTTTGGAGCAGGGAATTATTGCAAACCATTAGAAATGACCTAGAAACTACTGATAAACTATTTTACATCAAATTGAACCATTTACATGTGAATAAATTTATGTTTTAAAAATTCATTTTTATGGACCTGCTGGGCTTCATAGACCAACATTCATGACATTGATGCATCGAAGTTTCTAATACCCTTCCTCATTCTAAACCTTAAATTTGAGCAAGATTAGGATGTTTGGTTTGGATATTAGAGCCATTGAAGTGAATTTGGCCAAAACAAATCGATCCCTAATCAATGTTTAACAAAATATTTATGGACGTGTGTTGCTGAGAGCCTAATGGATCTGGTTATTTCATCGGCCCCTACTTCGCCCTTTATTGATTTTTTCCAAAAAAAATCCAATATATACCAAATGTCAGCCTGATTCATCCACGGGAAGTATGAAATCCAAGGGGGGTGGCTACCCCGCTATATTCACTGCTTATGTGAAAATATGTTTATCCACCAAAGGTTAAAAATTAGTTTTATATTTTTGTTTATGTTAGTGACATCTTTTTTAAATTTTATACGTTTTATATCCATGCAACACGACACGTTAGGATGCAAACATTCTGACATTATTTAAATCATCAGAATTCTGTTAATAAAAAAATACACATTTTATGTTTTCATATTTTGTATCTTCTCTATTTGAAGAAAATGAAAGTCTTGGGGCAGGGACATACATACTATTGTATGTTCCCGTATTTGAGATAAATTCTATTAAATAACAATAGCATACAATATGATTTACAAATGTAATATAAAAAATATGATGAGTTCAAAATTGTTATAGATTTCTGTGGATCTCCTAGATTAAAACAATGCTCCCGATTTCATCATTCTTCCATGAATTGTATTTGGTGCACCTAGAATAAAAGCAAGTATCAATTTATTAAATATTTACCTACACATCTAAATAATTGAATACTTTTAGAAATATCAGTATGTTACTAGTGAGTAGTATAGGATCATCACAGATATGTTAGCAATGATATACAACAAATAAGCCTGTTGTAAAAACCATTCACTTTAGATAAAATTATTCTTTAATTAATTTCTTTTATTAATTTTCTGTGACGACCCAATTATAGGTCTAAAACTAACATTTTGAGATGGGTTTTTCGTGGTACCAATATTTGAAGCCACGTTGTGCCCGGGTGTGTGGTGATGTTTGCTGCAGCTGAGTGCGAGTGGCTGGCGGAGAGATACGAGATCCAAGCAGCAGGTTGAAGTTGTTCGAGGGATTGTGAGGATATACTTTGGGAGAGATGTTGGGGAAGCCATAGGGAGAAAAGTCTTCACTGTCCTTGCACTTCACCGAACCTGTTCAGATCGGGGGAAATTATTGTCAGCTAACTGGATTTTAAATTATTAAAAACACGAATCACACAATGCCTAGAAGTACTTTTTAGACAGAATATCTGGAAATTTATAAAAGCATGAGATGTTATCCATTTGAACCTAAGAATAGTAACCATTTTTGTTGCGAGGTCGCTTTTATTCTGATAGGTGGGAAACAAAAGTTGACTTTTTGGTAAGTATTAGGAACTAAATGTGTTTTGCTTAGGTTAATTTACGTTATTCATTCATGTGTGTATTTTCATTATGGTTAAACTACCCAATGTGCTGGACAACTCTGTGAACTACATTTTGTAGACGAATTGTGACCAAAATGATGAGTAGGGACATGTAACTGTATTACATAGACGTTAAAAATAGTTAGAAAACGATTTTGACCGATTACTTGAAATTTGACATCACTTTTCCCATTTCATTTTTTTCAATAATGTTGGTCACTCTGCCTCTCCAACTTTTACGGAGGTTTAAAAAGTTAGAATACAGATTTGAATTCCTATATATCTTCTGTTTGCATTTCTCGATTTCTATTTGATTTTATTATAATGCATTTTTATTTCTGGCTTGAGTTTCATAGATTATATTTATGTGAATGTTTATGAAAATGATGAACATTTAATATGTTAACTATTCTGTTTATAAATAGACTTACCTTCTAGGAACATCACAGTATGTCCTGTGTTCTTGGTACATTCCCGTAAATGTCGCCAATTGCTTCCAGCGCGACCCTCTCTATGCACAGGTTGAATGGATCCTGATGGCTCAAACCAGCGACTTGGGTATCCTGACCGGTTTTTACAAAAAGGATTATCCGCTTCGGTCTTCGGAATTCGGACATTATGCAGTTTGGGTGGCGTCCCCTGCTCGGCCATCGATCCTGCTGGAGGGAGTCTCAGGTAGTCATAGACAGCTCCGGAGGGTAGTGAAGAACAAGGATGGTGAGTTGTGCTTGTGGGGCGTCGCTGTGCCTAACAAGAGAATGGAAAGGTTACAAGGAATAATTGTCGTGCTATTTTGGGTTAGTCAGACCTGAATAACTTTAGTAAGGTCTCAATTATCATAGAAATCGGTTAAGGGCAACATCACAGCAGAAACCCAAATATCTGTCCGTTAAATGCTGTTTGTAGCTGGCTATTGAGGTTTTAATATACACACCATGACCCTTTTGAGCTCATAGAGCCTGTCATTAGTATTCCATTATTTATTTTGTAGGTACCTATTACTATTTTTTCCAGGGACTACTAAAATATTCTTAATGAAATTACTTCCCTTGATGTGTTGTTTATATTTGGGACAATTAATGAGGCGCTGACTTTGAATGTAGTATATTTTAATAACATTCGACATGAGGAATTCATTACACCCGTATATTATTATTTTGTAAAGGTAGAAGTTTCATAATCTTTGGTTTATATTTCTGAAAATTTTATTTTATAATTCAGGAAACTTTTCCTCTATGTCCGACACTCTGTTTAAGACTGACAGTAGACTTACAGTTGCTGGCTTGTTATGTTCTTCTTGTGTGTCGATGAATTGCCCTAAACTGGCTGTGAATATGGAAGGTGCAGCTGACATCTGCGTTTGAGCTCTGATAAAAAACAAAGAACAAAAACTTTAAAAAAATAACCAATTAAGCATCTTATGACGTAATTCATAAATAATATCATATGTACTGGTATCGGTTAATAAAGTCTACTATTTCTAATTTTAGACATAGTTTTGTCATATTTAACTCGAATAGACGTTAGTTACATGGGCATTTTTAACTAGCGCTCTATTATTTGTTTGAGAGAAAATAGTGTTTTTTTCATTTTTCAAATAAACTATGCGAAACATTTTATGGTATCTTATATTTTATTAGCGTTTTATGTATTTTCACATGTTGTTTTAACACCTGAAACATTTGGCATCATATTGATTAAAAAATTACAACGAAAATTACAACTTTTTAAAATAATCTACATACATAAAATTTTAATATTTTTATTTTATATTATTATTTGCAGCGTACATCAATCAATACACCATCTCAAAGAGTCGAAATTACTCTTGTTACATTTTGGCAACTTTATTTAGAAATCACCCATTGGATGATGGCAATTTCTTTTCAAATATGAAATTAAAAAACGAGACTTCTATTCACCGGTTATTGACTAACTGAATATTTCAAAGTAATTCTAGAGCTTTCACTGACCTCGTAACTATTCAACCGATATTGATTATGCCTCGGAGGATTAATTTCTATCATTCCTATCTTTTTCATATTTACCCTATACCTTCCATTTTAGAAAATAGTTCCACGTATTGTCTTCCTCCTACCTTTATAGATGCTGCAGACAATGCTGATGACCAGGTTTGGGACCAGCTGGTAAAGGAATCA
>JAUYWI010089597.1:0-12404 GCA_034780595.1 Parotoplana pacifica | reverse complement strand
ACAGAGAGGATTTCATTTGCCTTGAGCCATAAATTAATTGATGATGATGAATTAAAGCAGCTGTACCTAGATGATAGATTGATGTAGAAGGCAGTGTTAGTTCAATCTATGGTGTTGTTTAGATTGATTTCTTTTGCTTCGTTTTTCTAGATCATAGGCGAAGGTGGGTAGGTAAAGGCTCTAGCAGCTGGCTATATTGTGTGCATACATTCTCTGTGATGCTGGCTTTGATGCAGTATTGTAATACACTTTCTGGTTTTCCGCTGCTGTACCACCACCACCTCCCCGGCTTCTGTACACTTTGGAAGGCAGGAGTTTCCACGGGTTGATGAGAGAGAGAGAGAGAGTTGGTTGCTACAGGCTTGCTGTGATGCTGTCTGGTGCGAGTCGACGGACGCGCTTTGTCCTGAACTAGTTTATGGAAACTAAGCGAGTATAGCTAGCTCTGTGACTGACATCCGCATTGAAGGCAAATCGGGTTAACCACGTGCATAGATGTGCCTAGCTGACGTATCGCCTCACTTTCGTTTGATCTTCTGTTTATCCCCTGGTAGCAATTTGACACACTGTCCTCGTTTTGTGGTTTGATATTAGTAAAGTACAAATTGACAAATCTAAAAAGAGGATGTGTGGTCAACCTAGAGGTCAACATAACGTTTTTGTCACATAATTAATAACTCAACTGTCACATGCAAGAATAACATTGTCACGTTTGTTACATCAAAATACAAATACCACTGTCATGAATAGTATGTTGTTACCTTAAATGAAATGTCACGGGAATAACAATGTCATATATTACATCAGTTCCTCAAAAATATCACCCTTTACATCAAATATCTAAAATAAATGTAACAAACAAAACAACATCGTCACGTTATTCCACTTTATATTTTCACGAGTATACTAGTAGATTTCGTTCCCTCTCTATATTTTATCTGTTCGTTCTGGTGACACCACTTGGGTGTGCTGTTGTTCAAGAAAACTCCCTTCTTGCTGTTGTTTGTTTATCCAAAGCATCCTTTTGCCATTAAATATGTAATAAACAACATCCTTGGAAACTCAGGAGTTTCTGTTGGCGTAGTATTAATGTTCTGGACAAAGACAAGCTCCACACTCTCGACATAAAGTCGAATTTTGTTTATGAAGAAATAAAACTACTTCAGAAGAGCCTAGGTGCATGTAATGATTGTCAGAACTCTGCGCAACAAACTTTTTTGCCTCAGAAGTAAAGCCAGATGAACACATCACGCTGAACCTTCATCAGTGACCTTTTCTATGGGTTAAACAGCCCCAATCTCTTGCTGATAGTTTTTGGGGAACTTACTATAGTTTGTATAAATAAACTAAGATAAGGTTATCTTTTGGATGGTTCGTGTTGCTAGAAGTAGCTATCGGCCCGGTAAAGTACATTAAGATGGGATGCACACTCTCTATTTATTTTGAAAGCCGAACGACCCTAAAGTTTGAGTAGGAGTTGGGAATACAGCAAGGATAGCTAAATCTTGTTTTTCTTGGCATGTGTTTCTTTCTCTTTTATTTACCCAAGATAGAAAAAAGCGAGATAGATGATTGCTGTAGAAGAAGAAATTTAACCTTACTAAGTATAGATTTCAGTAACCTAGGCTCGCCTGTGCACTACACCTACCTACCTACCTACCTAGCTAGCTATATTGTAACCGAATTAATTTGCGGCAAGAGGTTGTGTGGTTTGGTACACATTTTTCAAACGGCCAGTATATAGTACGCAGCTACCTACTATGTGCATCATACCTTGTGATACGTAACATACATACAGCGAAATGCCTCAGCACAAAACTACTCTATGGTTCTCTGTGTGTCTAATTTATCTCTGTGTTGTGTTGCACATAGAAAGAATACTGGGAGATAGTAAACATAGAAATGGTTTAGGTACAGTGATGTAGTAGAAGTACATTAGGGTTACTCTCTATTGTCTCTAGGTAGGTAGGTAGGTTGATGCTTAGAACAACACATTATAGAGTTGTTTTTATTACACATAGACCCAACCAAAGAGAGCGGGCTGGTGTGATAATGATACTGAGTGACTGGTTAGCAGAAATTCGGTCATATAACTTGACAAACAGTTTTTTTTCTCTTCTAAATCTCAATGTATGTCGTACATACCTACATCGGTAGCAGGCTGCACTTATAGTAATGGTGTGTATGTGTGTGTGTGTGTTGTAGATTGTGCAGGTGATGAGGGTAGATTGCACTTTGTTATTTATTTAGTTGTGTACTATTCGAATGGAAAACACGGAGCTAGTTGTTATAGGCTTATGTCAAGGCGCGTAGCTTGGTATTTGTCTGGTACCCACCCCCCACATTAAATAGATCTGGCTTAATTTTTAGTATTGCATAATGCTGTTGGTTTATTTTTCTGATGCCTTTTTCATACTTTGATTTAATAGACAACTTTTTCATTGCCACTTTTTACTATGAATCGTCCTGTCATTTCGATAGCCCTGAAATTTTTTTTGCGTTCCAGTGGTCCTAAATTCAGTTCGCATCATATTTATTTGGTTAGGCAGGCAGTCCCGATGATTAAATTTTATTTATGACACCACGGCTTCGCTTCCGCTGAATGATTTCACTTAATCGAAGTTAAGTTGACACCGTTTTTATTTGAAAAATGTCATGTGCTTCGTATTCTGTAACTTTTTCTAGTGTGTTTAAGAGTGATAACAAACAAACAGGTACTTTGATAAAAATGTGCAATAGTTGCACAAAATGAGAGAAAATGGAAGATATTCAGGAAAGCCTGTCTTCTTATTAAAGGGCACTCAGGCTGTCGCAGGTCCTGGCCAAATAATGTGCTTGGTATTCTGGAACATTTCCTAAATATGTATAACACCTGTGAAACGTAACTCAAATGTTTAAAGACCAAATGTTAAAGGCCAATTTGTGCTGGAAGCTATGTCTAAAACGCGTGTTAAATTGATTTTCCTAATATGCCAAGTATGACACACACAAAAAATTTCATATCTGTTTTTTGTTATTATTTTTTAATGATGTTTTCACCTACTCTGAATAAATTATATTTAGTAAGTGCTTTAAATCAGAAATGGATCATTTGGTCACAAAAGTTAATATTTGTAAGGTCACATTTAGACTAGTTCCTTGAAAACACCTCTCCTACCTTGTAATTGTATTGTATTGTATATCTTGTACTCTAAAAAGACCTACTTTTACCAACTAGAGCGTTTCTGAATAATGGTGTTTTAGATATGCTTACTATTAATAGTTTTCCATTTTTAAATTAAGATCGCATAAAATCTAGACCTGATTAGGAAAATTAAGTTTTGATTTCAGCCTACTCGAATTATACGGGTGGGGGGGGGCAGAAGTGATCGTCAAAAAGGTTAGCCTGTCTATGGTTTAACATCGATTTATATAAAAAATCTGATGAAATCATCTACTTAGATATAGAAGTCTGTGGTTTGATTTTCTATTCTTTTAAACGAGTGGAAGTAATGGACAGACAACTTTACCCTTTTGATTTAATAAATCCCAAGGTTACTTCTGCTCCCCTTCCCCTCTGTATAAAAACTGCATAAAATTTGAAAAATAACAAAAACATTTGTATTGGAAGTTACCTTCAACATTAGAATCTGTTGTCTCTATTTATAAAGACCAAACTAAAGACACTGTGGTGTTTTTATTTGGACAAAATCTGAGCCACATAAAAACCCAACTAAAAGATAAAGGGAATGTACACAGTTCATTCACTCAGGTAAGCCATATCTGGGTCACATAAAAATAGCTTACTATGTTAATCAGATATTTAGCATACACAAGACTATTAAACTCAGATTCTCCCTAGAATAGGAATGAGGTTTTTGTTGCTGTGAGAATTGTACTTATTTGTCTTGTGATCGCGTTGGGTGGAGGTGATGCTCGACTGACTGAATGGGTGGCTGTTGCTGGGGGGATGAATCTCTCTTGTAACTGTGATAGGTGGCGTAGTATACAACTCTCCCTCCATCCCCCCCCCACCACAACTCCTAGTTTATCCTATTTGTTGTTGTTCAGTTCTCAGAGTCGGGTGTGGGTGTTAATGATGCAGTCGTGGGATCATCATTAAAAAGAAGGTTTTATGCGCAGTGTCAAGTTGGGAATTGGGATGATGAATTGGAAGAATGGATAGTGCTGTGCCTGCCTACTACCTACCTTTACGCGAGCTCTGTTAAAGTGGAGGGAATTACGTTTTGAGTTTGCTTCTTTGGTCACGTTGGCTAGTTCGGTTCAATATCAGGCGCAGACCGCCAGTTATGGATGTTAGCTTTTGCGCTAAGCACACTCACTCAATTAAATGACACTGCCTACAAATTCCCAATCACATAATGAGTAAATCTGCCCACTACTTGTATACTTGGATAAAAATGACCTACCCACATTCGCTGGCAATTATAGTTGGGCTACAAATAAAAAATGGACGTGGAGCATTTCCTTGTTTATCGATTTTGTTTTAGTTCTGGACCTTGGCTAGTTTGATTGGCCGATTGTTGTTCGATAATTAGTGACTTGGATAAGGTTACGATGTCTCAATTTAAAACAAAAGCTTCAGGCCGTGGTTTAATCAAGGCCATGACTGCTGAACTGGTCGATAATTTCTCTCTTAAATGTATTCTTTATTGATTTTAGAAGTTTTTTTTATTGCCTGCCTTTCACGGGAATTGGGTTTTCGTAAAATATTTTGTTATGTTGTCAAATTTAGATATATTACTTGTAAGTAGTATATGATTTATTCTAATTTTAATAAAAACGTAACATTACATTTTACAAAAACCCATTTCCCCTGAACGAATTTAACATAGGAACGGTTATCAAAGGCGCCCTGAACTTTAAACGCCAGACCTGTGCAACGTAGTGTCCCTTTCTGATCTAACCGTTACATGTTCTCTGCAAATAAACGGTCAAACCTTTGTGGCGCCGGACTTACGGCTTCGTTAAACCTATACTCGTGTAGAATTGGATTATTTAAGTGGGCCTTTCTTGAATTGTATCTGATCATAGTTACTGCATATTATTTGAGAGTTAAATTTGTAAAATATAAAATTTATTATCTCTCAGCGCTCTGCTCATTGTGTAGATAAAGTTGTTTGACTAATTAGGGCTCCTTATCAGTGCCTTGGTATCTCATAGGATCTCTAATAGAGCTCTTTTTGGCTTGACCAGTATTACATATTAGGCACGCATGTTGAAAATCAAAAATATACCTCTCCATATATGTACATGTGGTTTGCTAATAGCATAGTGAAGTTATTGAAGTGAAATGTTTAAAGGTTAAGGACGCTTGTACAGAGGTATCTGATAAAAGAGCTACGTAACCTCTGAAAAGCGTGATAGATATGTTAGGCGTGTATGCGCGAATGAGTGGTGTGTGTGTCTTATCTATGTCAACAAATCCATAGATATCGATGCGTAGTGGCTTGGCGTTGTCACTCAGAAGTATCGCACATTTCTTTCCGATGTTGATAGTTTTTGGCAATGTGGTGTTGGTCAACACAAACCTCTACAAGGCAGAGAGTTGCCGATGTTGATGTGATAATATACAGACTATGTGATGTCACTAGAAGGTTGTAGTTTGGGGAGGCCTATCTAAGGCCAGTTGCATTTTGTGCTTTGATTAACCTTTCGTAGGCAATCCGTCGATTTGGGGAGTTCATACTTCCGCGAATTGATCAGGGGTAAAAGATGGGGGGGTCATCTAGCCGATGACGTCATAAGAATAAAATAATATCTTTGTCAAATTTGGTGTGTAGGGTAATGAATAAAGTATTTCATTTTTATACATATATTGATTTTTAGCAGGGTTTACTCTAAAAATGCATTTTACAAATTTTTGTCAAAAGCTCGTCATTCAAAGAGAATTAATGCCAACTGTTTGAGGTGTTTTTGAGCAATTTTGAACACCCTCCCCACTCACCTCCAACAAAAAAAGGAATTGAATTGGTATACAGAAATCGACAAAAGAAATTGAATTGGTACACAGATATCAACAAAAGGAATTAAATTGGTACACAGAAATCGACAAAAGGAATTACATTGGTACACAGAAATCGACAAAAGAATTACATTGGTATACAGAAATCAACAACAAAAATACATTGGTATACAGAAATCGACAAAAAGATTGAATTGGTATACAGAAATCAACAAAAAGAATTGAATCGGTATACACAAAGTCAGAGATGAGCTTGTATAAACTTTAGAAGTAAACTCATTTTTATCATAGAGTACTATTTTTTCAGATTTTAAATTACTGTCACTTTTTTCCATAAAATTCTATTACTTGCCACCTAGAGCTATTGTATTACAAATTTGATCAAGCTAAATTAAAAGGGGGAAGGTAATGGCATTCGTATCCAGTCTAAACAACTGCTCCTAACTTCTGGACAGCTCTTGTACATTCAACTGTCTAGCAATTAGTGCCTGAAATAATATTACCACCTACATACACAAAGTCAAGCTCAGACCGAAGCTTAAATCCAAATTAGAAATGTCTTGTTTCTAGGCTGAGGGGGGCATATTGCATTTCTCAGGAATCATCGAACATTCTGTATTGGTGGTGGTGGTGGTTTGGATGTTTAACAATTCAAAACGCATAATTCTTGGACAGCCTACTAATTTGGAAGGTTACTAGGTGCAACGCCGCTATTACAGAATGCAATAACCCCGGTATGGAACACAAAAGTAGGTCACTGATTGTGATACAAAGTACATAAACCCGTGGTGGTGGAGAGACTACAAAGAAAACGATAATATTGTTACATTGATTGTTACAGTGGTAGCGAAAGTTGATAATTAAGCCACATGTTGGTGTTGGTTGGGATAACATTTGTCATTTATTATTAAAACCATTGCGGAATGAATTATGTTTTAGATACTTGCTGATGAAAATTCTACACACACACACACACACTGTAACAGACTCATTTATTTTGTACTATTCTCTGGATATTGAAATCGATAATTCATAGGGAAAGTAAATACAAAGTAATCTTGTAAACATTTCAAGGTGTAAAGAACGTTAAGGCCCAACAGTTTTTACCATATAGACCAATTCTGCTATTAACTTTCAACTGTTGTATTTTGATATGACAACTCTATTAAACTTAAATATCTATGACAGGGGGTGTTCGAATTGTTCACCATCGAGTTCAATTCACTTTTGTACTCGTTTTCTGATGGCTGTTCCAACGCGGTTAAGCAGGTGGGCACACTGGGATCGCATTCTCTCTCTTTAAGTTGGTCGATAGTGTCTTGTGGACGTTGGCGATATACGACGCCCTTCAGATGTCGCCACAAAAAGAATTCGGGTGAGCGAGGTGGTGGCCGTTCGGCCGAACCGAATCCACTTTTCTTTGATGAATTCATGATCCAGAAAATCCCTCACAATGGTTGACAAGTGTGATTTGGTGCTCCTGTTGAGGCCTTGTGTTGACGGTTTCCGCCAGGTGGTTGGTCATCGAGCATAGGCACCGAATATGTCTGAAGCATTCTCTCCACCCACATTTGATGAATCAGAGAACTATGGTCCTAGTGAACGTTCATTGCATATCGCTGGCCAGACCGGACATCACGAGTGGCTGTCGTCCAATGTGGATGTTCACTGGGCCAGTATCGCGAAGTGTGTCGGTTCACAGTACCGCCTCATCAGATCTTCATCTATGGATTGTATACGTCCAAGAAAAAGTAATAGCAGAGTGCATATCTTCATGGGGCGCCCCTTTCTGCGCCACCCGGTATTTATCATTGTTATTCAGTAAAAACAACAAATAACCCGGGCAAATTAGTTTAATTTTACTGAAAATATTTGGCATGAAAACATAAATCTGGATTGCCAACAACCATAGAAATTGATTGGAGTCGACCTACCAATATTGATTTACACACACAAAATCATGTACCTACAAGTATTTCTGCAAACAATAAATTGACAAACATCTGTTTTGGTGTTCTGATTTGGAGTAACAAAACGTAATTGTTGAGAGCACAGTCTGTCATTCGTATTTGCCAGCTAATACCACCACCGACTTCTATTTGCTGATTATGTCAGCTACACGAAATGAAGTGGTTAGCAGGCGGGCCTAAGCTGAGTGAACAGGCAAGCATTAGTAGGTAAACTGACTACTTAATAAGTTGGAAATTGGATTATTTCTTCAATTATAATTTTAGGTAAATGAACCATGCTAACAAATTTGTTGGAGATTAATTCTGGCCGGCCGATATTTAGTGGCAAAATACGGGTGACACATTTTTTCCGTGAAGTTTGGCACTTGTTTCTCACCCAGTTCTCTTGCACGGTGCTTAATGTAAAATCTTTCGCGGTCTGTGACTGCTTAAGTAGACAAGTTTGGGGTTCGTTGAGAAATGAAGCGAGGGGGGGGGGCAAATGTACTTTTTGTTCTGAAGTCGTTTTTGAGCAATTTCGTGGAATAACTTTGGGGGCGTACAACCTTCAGTTTGATAACGAAGCCAATGAGTGTTTATGGTAAATGATATCTACCAAATATTAACTCATTTTGTTCAGGCATTGTCCTAAGTTTACGATAGTTTTATTAAAATTGATTAAATTCAATACTACTTGTAAGTAACATGCATATAAAATACACTATTTTATAAAAATGACATGAAATATATTACAAAACTCATTTCCAGTGAACGTAGGATTACGCCAATTTTTTAAATTACTTGTACCATCAACAGCAGTCAGGGCGCGCAATTTGAATAAACCTGAAACTGCGATCTTTAAGAAATATGAATTTAACCTAGGACTGACTGACCGTTTGATGTCACGTGTGACGACCTTGTGTGACTGGTTGTACTAGTCGTCCTCTGTAACTTTGATGCATCAAAACCTTTTGGGCTGCAAATGGTAGTTGAAGTGGCGATGTTTCGGACTAAGATTGAAAAATCTTCTGGCATGAGCTCCACCTCTCCTCCTCCGTTTAAATGACTACATTTTACCAACCGAGAGGCTGAACAGACAGCTAGCTTCTTCTGGAAAACATTATTTTTGATAAATTCAGCATGTCGGTCGGTCATTTATGAGCCGTTTTGAGGTACTTTAGGTATTGTTAACTCAGTAAAACCATTTGTTATGTAATGCATTTCGATCGAAAACTTTTTGTCGTGGATTCGTCTTTGATCCGTTTCGTTAAGAAGTTTTCATTTGAATATGACCTCTTATGGATCTAAGACTTTGTATTTGCGACTGTTCAATTGCTGAGCCTCAGCATGCCGGAGTGGCTTCTAAATCTTCAAAACGATGTAATGTGTTGTCGGGGTCTAAGGGGGGTGACATTGAGAGAAACCCTTATTGTTAGTTTCACCGTTGTGTTCAAAGCGCCTAGATCGAAACGAAGTTGGATATCTATTCTGCCTATCCTTTGTCAGATGCTGCTTAACGTCTAATTAATTTTTAAAGTAAACTTTTCTCTTTCAATTTTGGTGAAACTAAGCTAAGATTTGGTTTGATCTCTTTATTCTTAGAATGCTTTAGTGAGTTTCTCGGGGAACAACTAACTTATCTGATCTTGGTTTATTCTATTTCATGTCAAATCAAGTCAGCTATTATTAGTTTGTGTGTGTGAGAGAAAGCGAACAGCAACACAACTTTTATAGCTCTACTTTCTAGTCCTCACGTGAAAATTTCTATTAATTTATTAGCTTAACCAATGTCTCTAGGGGCTCGGAGGGGGGGGGGTTGTAGGTTGGTTAGCTGGATTCTTCTTTCTGTGACAATATTTCAATCAATAGCTAAGTATGTGTATTATGTTGTTCTGCGAGTCATGAGTTTCTTTCTTGAAGATAATATGTGGAGCCCTGCTTAGTAGGTAGAGTTAAGCTGTGGCTGTGTTGAACCGGGTTTAATTGCGTTTGCTTGTTGAACATTCTAAGAAGAGTTAAGTAGCTTTAACCTTTTTTCTACGAAGCTATTTTAAGCCTGGATCAAATAATAATAATATGAAGCGTTTTACTAAAATGATTAAGTTTTCTAAATTGAAGCAGCCGTGTAATGAATGTTGTTATTCCCTTGGTATTTAGATGTAATACTCCATACAGAGGTAGTTAGGATGGATATACAAATGTAATGTTTCCATGTGTTTTCACCTTGTTTTGGGATCTAGCGATGTGTTGCTAATGGTTTTTCTCTGCCCATTCCCACCCAAGTGGTACGCTAAACGGAATTTCAACAACTGTTTGACTGATGGCGTATAATAAATATTATATAATACTTTGCTGGTAAATGGCATTAGATATTTTTAGGCGCAGTCAGCCAATTCTCCTAGAAGCGCGTGCATCAAATTACCTTCCGTTCCCCAATGCATCCTTTTTGTGACTTTTAGGGTTTAAACGTAGGATTAGCAATAATCTGGTCAACTTGGGATTGAATTCGTCTCTGTTAAATTTATATTGCCACTCTTAGGGAAAGAGGAATGGGACAATTGAGTGTATCTGATCTAGCCATGCCATGCGTCACACGTAGGCTATTGTTCCTCTGGATCATTCAATTCATTCTAGCACTGACTGATGTTACAATCCAGAAAATGCAACTTTTGAGATTGGCAGTGTGTCAGGAGGGCCACGGCAGCCACACCTCCTGAAATGTCTTCTGGCATTACACCAAACAACAGCTGTAGCCTTGTCTATTTTAAAATAAAATCGATATTTTTGCCTATTCTTTGTGGGTTAAAGTTAGTTGTCATGATTAATTATTGATCTCCATTGGTAGAAAGTGGATCACACAAAATCTCCCCTTCCTCCAAAATCCCTCTTTAGAATCCCCCTCTCGGTAGTTATATACGCAACAGCGACATTTAAGACACATTTCCCCGTAAATTTGAATTGTTTAAATACTGGCCCACATTCAGGGCCCGGCACTTATTTGCTTGATACCAGAGCACGGTGTGTATCAAATGTTGTAGTTGCGTTTATAACGACCGGTGGGGGTGTTATTGATCTCATTTTTAATTTATACCAATCCAGAACCCCCGGGGAACTACTTTCTCTTCTCAAACATTTCTGTTGAAGATTAAGTATCTAAATCATGTTTTGTTTTACAATTTATTGCTTCTGTATTATTAACTCAGAACAAATATTATGTAAATCTATTTTGAATCAATGTTTCTGTAGAACAGTTTTCTGTGCCCAGTTTGTGTCGTGGACTCGTTATAAAAGTTGCATGGCGTCGGGAAATGAAACATCAGCCTTTGCTCGGTTTTCTTGGCACTCTCTTGGGATGGGTGTCGATTTGGTTACTGTATTCCGATTGGGCGTAGTGTGTGTGTGACCCCACCCTCCTAAGCTAAAATATGAAATTTGTACCGATTGCCTCTCTCACATACCTCTGTGGGTTGCGCCTAAAATCGATTTATTTGTGTTTGTGTGTGGCATTGCGTATTAATACCAAGTTGACAAGTTTGACCCTTCAAGAGAAGTTGATTGTACGCTATTCTAGCCTTCAAATATAACGACAGACAGATAGGCTAGCGATCTAATTTATTCCTGTCGGGGTTTCTAATATCTACAAGTTTAGTAGGAGGTAGCTATTCTGATGTGATGCTGATATTATTCAACTTTATTCGGGAGATCTCCATCAGTGGTTGTGTGTGGATGAGACCAGAGAGGATGGGGATGGATGCCTGGGCCTAAAAATCTAGAAGTTCTATTTATATCCTTCCCGATGATGTTATGGTTAAGTGTTGCTTGATATTATGTCTTATATAATTGTGGACTATCTCATTGCTCGTGAAACATTTAAGCCGTCAATTCGGTGACCTATATTTAGTAGAACGTTTGTTTCTTCTGCCGGAAGGGAGCAAAATGTTGTGTTTCGGTTAATTGTTTCGTTTCCCTACCTAGATAATTTTTCTTGCCCTGTTTTATTTATAGAAAGAGGTACCCTACTTTTATGTGATAATTTTATTAAGAAAGTAACGGCGCTAGGTGGATAGGTATTCTATGCAGGTAGTCAGATGATGCAGGTGTGTGGATGGCAACAGGTTGTAATTATGTAAGAACTGGCAGTTGATTGCAATCTAATTTGGATTTTATTGGTTTGTTAGTGGTATGATCGTCATGTGTTCCTAGGGTGATTGTTTGGACAGGAAATAGATGTTTTCTGTGTTCAGGCTATTTTTAGATCATTTTAATCGATTAACCCTACACATACCACCGCGAAATAAAAAAGAAATTAAATGTAATGTTTTTTCTTCTTCATTATTTGTGATTCTTCAACGTAAGAGACTAACTACTGGCTGGGGCGGTTGTTTAAATGAAATTAAAATAATAATCATTTATATCTACAGTATTTTGTTTGTATGCGAATTTTATCTTTATCAGGCTGTGATTATGCTTGGCTGATGAGGTCCAACAAG